>CAKMYN010000077.1:0-37500 GCA_929113105.1 Agrypnus murinus
TGTTTGTGTTGGTGAATATTTCACCAACACAAACAGACATAACAATACCAAGTGAATCTTGTCACCACAATACACATTACTAAAGAGCGGAAAAATGCAAGGCAAAAAGAAAACATATGCACATTTAAATGCAACGAAATTTGACAAAAAATGCATGGGTTTCGACAAAAAATGCAACAAATATGTATATAATATACTATTAACTAACTAGTAATAACTAAATATTATTAGTAAAAACTTATTTGTTATAAGAATAAGGAAATTTCAATAAATCAAATCATAAATTAAATTTTGTTTCTATTATTTATTTCATCAACATCAAGTTTATTTTATGTATACAGCGATGTATACAGTTATGTTACATTGTTGCATTATTATTACATGGCATTACACGGAGTTTCGCATTTATTGATATAAAATATACAATAAACAATAATAATATTAAAGCCTTAAATTTTAGGTTTTAGGCATTTTAATTGAATCTACAAACAATTCTTATTTCATCAACATCATAAAATGCACATTGCATATTTTCCGCTCTTTACACATTACCCATGAGATATTACACGAGAATAGCATAAACGATGAAAACATTTGTAAATTCATATTTTTCCCTATTTGGGTGTAAACCTTTAAGGAAATAAAGACATTATTATAATTATTGTTATTATTATTATTATCCGTAAATTGTTCCGTGATTTGCGTTTAAAATTTTAATGCTGAATTAATTATCTTAAATTATTATATGTAATTAAAGTATTAATGACGACGATAATTATTTTAAGAAATCGGTAAAATTTATTAATATAAAATGATAAACCTTGGCTCCCCCTATTAACAATCAGCAGAACGCCAGTAATCGGTAATACAACTTTCTTCATGATGACGAACCAAATGCCGATAATACAGAATGTCGGTACAAAAATCACGTAAAACGACACTGGCGCCATTTGTTTTCCCCTAGCAACACTAACTCCATTTAGCCATGTGACGAACCAAATGCCGATAATACAGAATGTCGGTACAAAAATCACGTAAAATGACACTGGCGCCATTTGTTTTCCCCTAGCAACACTAACTCCATTTAGCCATGTGACGAACCAAATGCCGATAATACAGAATGTCGGTACAAAAACGACACTGGCGCCACCTGTTTTCCCCTAGCAACACTAACACCATTTAGCCAAGTGACGAACCAAATGCCGGTAATACAGAATGCCGGTAATGCAGATTCCGTACTTAACGACGACTGCATCCTCACAAAAATGTCTGGGCCAGGTGGCGCAATACCTACTAAGGTAAATCAGATGTTTTATTGTGTAAAAAGAATGGTGAAGTTTTGTGAACAAAACATGATTTCATTCAATTTTTATAAATAATTAAAAGAAGTAACAATCAATTCTATTAACAATTTGATTTAGTTGTGACATGCATACTTTAATTATGAATATTTTGCTTGCTTTGAGGTAAATAATAATTTAATTTCTTTTAAACTAGCCAACCTTGCAATAAAATTTTCATTAATGTAAAAGAACAAAAAATTTGGTTGTTACAAATAATCTCGAATTATGAAGAAATAATCCGAAGAATGAAACAATTCTGAAGCATACTTACTGGAAGACGGCCTACATTTCCTACAACCTAAGATTTAGTTGATCTAAATAATTAGTTCTATGTTACAACTATTTTACTTATGTTATGGCAAATAAGCCATAGGTTGTAGGAATTATATTTAGTTCTGTGAAACAAACAATATATTTGACTTAACTTTCCGCTTTGTTTCTTTAGAAACACTTTTATTTCAGTTACATAATTCTTGACTCTACTAAATTATTGCTTAATTGTAATATCGAACTTAAGCCTTTGGTTCATATAACTGTATCTTTCTTTCGCCGTATTCAACTTTAGTATTTGTTTACCTCAAATAAATTTACATCTAATAAACCTTTTTCTCAGTGCAATTAAACTATATACTTTCAAATAATCCGATTACTCTTGGATACTCTTCGGATAATCGGATAACTTTCAAATACTCTTGTTAATAGTAAACTGATTATCCGATCCCATTGCGATCGGATCGAATGAATTTCAGGTTTGTAACCAAATCGCATTTTATAATGCGCGAAAAAAATGTCTGACAGTCTTGAGAAAAAAAAGGAATTATGTGTCGCCTATCTTTATTGTATTAGATATTTTTAACACTAGCTCGAAAGTCGACAACATAAAAGCATAATAATTATATAATTTTAAATGGAAACATTTAAAATAACACTATTTGCTTTCCCTCCAAGTTCTTTTAAATGTCCACAGTCAGCTGTACCGAACTACTCCATGACGACCTTGGGTGGGGTAATTTATTATTATTTCGGAATTTTGAAGTTTTAGGTTATTATTGCATAGCCTTTTAATTTTGTTACTTTTGGAGGTAACTACATCAGAATGGGTCTAAGATCTTGCGAAATTATATTAGACAATAATTGGGGTACTTATTATGCTGGTCAAACAGTTGCAGGAAGAGTTGAATTAATTGTTGATTCACCAAAAAAGGTCAGAGGTTAGAATAAAAATTAAATCTTTGCTAGGAAATTATTTATTTATTTAATTTCTTCTAGGTATAGCAATACTGTTTAAGGGCTATGCTAACACAAGCTGGCTTATTGAAGAATCTACGACTAATAATGAGGGAAAGCAAGAAAATGATAGAATAGAACTGACGGGCAACGAAGAGTACTTTAAAATACAATATTATCTTATTGGTGGCCAAGGTACTATTTATTCTATATCTAGATTAACAATATCAATTGTAGATATCACTTTACTGTATCTAGTAATTTTTGAATATTGCTTAATAGTGATTAATTAATTAATTTGAACATTATTCATTTTTTCTCAATTCAGATTCATTTGTTTGATTATATCAATTATTATTTGTTTTGTTGGTTGATTCAATTCATTTGTTTTATTCAGCTGTATAAATTCATTTATTTTATTTGTTGATGTAAATTCTTTTGTTTCAAAAAGAATTTACTAAAATAATAATTGAGGTTTGCATATGGCTTTGTAAATTCGTTTTAATTCTAAATTAATTGCTCTTATTGTAAATTTTCAAAATATTTAAAAGCAGGTGTAACACAGCCGTTAAATTTTGTATACTTTTGATATAAACATGAATTGATTATCTTTGAGTAAAATATTTATCAAAATAATAAATTCAGCTTTTAATATTATGCTGGTACTATCAGAAGTGTTTAGAACACTTAAAAAATGTTCTAATCCTGGTTATTTCCCATTATTGATAATTAAAGATTAATAATTTAATTACAATTAGAGATGTAGGGTGGGTTCCTAGTTTCTCAGTTTTCTTTTTTCATCAACATAATTGATCAGAAGTTATTTAAGGATTAATAAAAGATGATTTATTTAGAAACCTCAATCTAAAACTATAATTTTGCAGCTTTAAATTGAAATGTATTTCTAACATAAAGAACTTCATGAATTAAAAAGTTGCATTCTTTCATATCATGATTTAAATGGTATTAGCAGTAAACGCTAGGAAAATGGTGATTTAAATTAATTTATACAAATGGGCATTTTCCAAGATATCAGAATTTCATATTTTATTGTATACAGGATGTCTCAAACATAACGAACAATACTTGAATACGAGATAGTTGATGATGTGTAGAGAAAAATTTCCTTTCTTCTCTAAAATGTTTACTTTCCAAGTTATTTAAGGGTTGGATTTAGTAGAAAAGGTAATACCTCTAGTAAAGTACAGCAAAGGAAGTGGTCGACAAGTGTTGCCCTCTATTTTTGACTGTATAAAATCAACAGTTAAAAAATAGCGACTAGCTTCTATGAGAAATGAGAAATAGTGGTTTGAAAACAAGCTTCCGGTTGATACTAGGATCATTTGCAGCCTCCGGCATGTTTTATGATCTTATTCTGTTGTGAGTAAGAAAAAAAATTTCTAGGTAAAAAAGGGTTTCTTATAGTATAGAGAAATACAGTGGCGCAGCCACGGGGGGGTTTTGTGGTTAAAACCCCCCCCAAATCTCCAAAAGTATTTAAGTATTTTTTTAAATGATTTGAAAAACAAAAATTAAAAACTGTCTATCCGTTTGAATTCAAAATCATGGGCGAAAATGTGTTATAAAAACATCAAAATCAAAAGAAAATGATTAAACTCACAAAAAAATTAATCGACATTTATAACAATAATAGCATGCAAGTAATAAGTGACATAAATATACGAATATAGCAACACAATACGTAAAAAAAGTACAAATGATCTCCATTTTAAAATAAAAAGATAGTCATTCCAGAAGTATAAGATATAGTAATCCTAATACATATTATGAAATATGATTAAAGTTACATTTTATAAATATTTGAATTTATAAAAAACTAAAAAAAAAAAGAGCCAAATTAAATGTTTTAAAAACGAGCAAATAGTAAATTTATTTCTACATGTAATAGTAAAATATTACATTTCTAAGTACTATACTTTTACATATCGGGCGATATGTAATAAAAGGTACCCGTTTTTACGGCCATTTCCTTTACGTGTTAATTAAACAATTTTTTTCTCATAAAGTATATGCAATATATCTATGGAATTTTTATAGGAGTTAGAAGAAAACTTTGCCTTTCATATGCTACTAATTTCCAGACAAAGAAACATTTTATTGGAGATTTATATGAAAAAATAACGAACTATGTTTTCTTGTTTATTAATAGAGATAGCGTCAAAAAATTTTCACTAATAGAAAACTTTTCATATCTAAATGACCCTTCTTGAAAAATAATTTCAAAAATCTAATTACAAATATTAAAAAAAAAGAAATATAAAATCGACCAAATAAGAGTGAGATAAAATACCATAATAGCAGATTTCCTCCTGCCAGTATTTATACGGAGCATTGTTATTTTATTACGTTCTGTCGTACATAAATTGCAACGGTTATTAATAATCTTTTTTCCATTTAGTACTTATTCCTAATTAGATTAAGATAATTTTTGCATTGTAAATTAGACATCTATTTATTTTTCAAATCAATACACATATTATTATAATGTCTACATAAAATTAAAACGATATCTTTTATAATAATAGTAAGTTTTGCTGTTGTGGTTTTTGTTATTTTGTTTAATTTGCGTTTACTGCAAAATATTTTCTGGGGAACTGAGATAAAGGTTAAAAGGAAATCTTTCATAAATAATCTTACGTATGTACTTGTCTTGCGTATTGTACGACAAATAATATTGCAGAAAATATTTATTTCGGAATCAAGGTAATGAAGTTTTGTTTTTACTAAAATATTTTTGAAGGAAATTAGATAAAGGTTGAAACACCACTTTATATAAATAATATGTACATACAAATAAGCCAAAAATATTTTTTGTTGTCATGTGTTTTTGTAACTTCAATCAATGTACTAGTTATTATAAATAGGAATGCTACCCAAAATTACAATCATTGTGAAAAAGAAACCGGCGTCAACTATTATAATTCAGTTGTTCAACATGCCAACACATTGTGATGAGTCACTCAAGCAAATAATATTAAAAACTAGAAATTACTTTGAAGAAGAAAGAAGAAATGGTCTGGAGAAGATTAATATTAATCAAGTGGTGGAAAGAACAGCTGATTGCTTGGGTATTAACGTACGTACAGTGACACGAGTAACAGCAGAAGAATTAAATACCGGCGCACTTTAGCTTCGCCAAAACCCATGGGGGGTAGAAAGAAAATTAAACTCGATGAGGTTCTGCAAGGTGTCTTGCGAAGAACGATTTTGAATTTTTATTTGGAACACAAATTTCCAACCATCAAAGAAGTTTGTCAGAGATTTAAAGGGGATGTGGAAGATTTGCCAGAATTTTCCGTATCAACGTTGTACAAATGGATGAAAGAAATTAATTTCTCTTATAAAAAATTAAGCAGCAAGCCGATTCTAATGGAACAAAACAGTGTAGCTGCAAAGCGATCAGAGTTTTTGAATGCTATTAAGAACTATCGACAGACTGAGTGGAATATCTTTCACACCGATGAGACGTGGTGTGGCGCAAGCCATTCAAAAAAGTTTGGATGGGTTGAACGCATTAATCCGGAAGTACGTGCAAATTTTGACCAGTATCGTGGGGGCATACAAGAAATCAATGGTTTTAGGGGCGGAATAAAACGTCCGTCTGGATCTGGACAAAGAGTTATAATTTTGCATATTGGAAACGAAAATGGATTTTTGGAAGGGTGCTTAAAGTGCTTTGTTGGGAATAAGAAAGCTGCTACTTTAGATTACCATAACGAAATGAACAAAGAACATTACGAGGAATGGTTTCGTTTTGTACTATCTGTAATACCAGAAAAATCAGTTATTGTAATTGATCAAGCTCCATACCATACAATGCTGGATCCCAACTTTAGAAATCCAACATCAGCATGGAGGAAGCAAAGAATTATTGATTGGATGGCAAAAAGGAATGTTAACAATCATGGCAACTATGCCAGTCACAACCTGTACTTGCGAACGATCATTTTCGACTATCAAAACATTAAAAACTACTTGAGAAATTCAACTGGCGAGGAGCTCTTAAACGGACTTGCGTTAATGTATATACACCCTGAGATTTCAGTTACTGTTGAAGTATTGGATGAATTTGCAGAAAAATGTAGACGTATTATTTTAAAATAAAGTTTAAGTAAATATTTATTTGTAGCAAATTTGTATTACATATGCTCATGTTCACGTTTGCAACAAAATAAAAGTTATTTTTCTCCACTGCGACTGACCGTTTTGTTACTAACCCCCCCCCCTCAGTAATAATTCCTGGCGCGCCATTGGAGAAATAGAAGATGTTTAACATTTTTTCTGCACTTATCACAAACAATTCGTTTAGGCGCAGTTTGTAGCATTTTAATTAAATAAATAACAATTTATATAATTTATTTATACAGGTATAGGATCGCTTCACGCACACTATGGTCGTATGTGCATTTTTTTCAAACTTTAATATTATCTAGCTTTATTGATCTTTATATGGTTTATATTAAATAATTTTTTACATATAGTTAGTACAAGCACACGCAACGAAATACCCATGGAATACCATACGAGAATATTTGACTAAAGGAAGGTTTAGGTTTAGTTTAATGAGCTTGGGACGGGGGTTGTTTTAAAGTCAGCAAAGTAACTAATATACTTTGCAATATAAATTTGACACATGTTGACCATATGTTTGTTTAAAACTTCGAATTGATGTAAGAGTTATTATTAGAGACATGCATTTTAGGTGACCTCGCTGAAAAAACCCTTGATTAGCTCATTTTTCATAAGCGCCATCGCTACAAGTTATAGGACATATGGTTTACAAATACGAAAGCTGTTATATAAAACTTGCCATGCCACAGACAATTTCTGTAATACAAATTGTTTATTTTAACTAGACCCCTTTTCACTTTTTATTTTTTCGGCATGGTTAGTCCAAACCCAACCATTTTCAAGCGCCTATCTGTATTATATTGTATTGCAGATTAAATTGATTTGCTTCATTGTCATAGTGGTTTTATGCTTTACTAAAATGCACATCTCTAGTTATTATACTACTTATTAATACAATAATTGGTATGTATGTTACATGATTTCGATCAATGACCGAATTTATTACCCACGATGCGACGTGGGTAAAGAGAAAATTACCTAATTTATTAGAGATGTTTGCGATTTTATTTTTTTTTATAAATGTAAAAATTTCTAAGCAATTTTATATTTATAATAAATATACCATAAATATAATAGTACTCTAAATATTTATGATATAAACGCGAGTGAAGTAAATTTTTAGTATGAGCAATTGAGCATACAATAATCAGGATATTACCAAAAATCTAAATTGCCATGTGTATCTGAAAGGATGGCAGGCCGCGGTCTAAAGAAAGTAAAACAGGGATGTGGTACGTTCCACGTATTTTATGTACCACAAGGTATTTACAGCGATCGGCCCCAAAATTTAAGAAATGTTATTTCCAAAACTTCATTATTGATTTTTGTGTTTTTATATATATAAAACACTTTTTTATTCTACACAATAAATTGATTTGTGTCAAAAAGTTAAAAATTGATTTTTAAAAATTTTTAAATTAAATTGAAGTTTTCATTTTTCTCTAAATGACCCAAAGAGTTTTTAATAGAATAACATTTTAAATAATTAAGTATAATAGAACTAACCCTATTCTCTATTGTTTGTAAGAAAATTTTACAACACTAAAATTGCTTCATATAACATTTATTCAAAATCCCTATTGACATTTGTAGGCAATGGAAAATTCATTTCTGCAAGTAACTCGTATTAGAGGTATCTAAAGCAGTGATGTCAGAACCAAGCCGCTGTCGTTGCTTCCCCTGACAAGCTGGAGCTCCCACTACGCTCCCTTCGGACACACCGACCAACGGCGAAAGCGTTCATTGATGTTCTTAATAATTTTTAAATATACATAAATAGAAAATAGCAATTAATATTTAATGTAAATAGTTTTTAAAATGTTTATTTTATTTCATTTTTCTACTTCTTTTTCAATTTTATAAAATAGGTTAATTCGCTCAATTTATAATGATTTTTAAAATTCCGTGTGAGAGATAAGATAATGCAAGTACTTCAGTGAACGTTATTGCTGGAATCGGGTTTGGGTCCTCAATAATAATGACCGTGTTTACATTTCTTACATAGCTTTAGAAATTCCACCCCAGTTTTGTAATAGTGGGAAGGATATGTCTTAATCATGTTTTAAAGTTTTGTCAATAATTTAAACATTGCAACAAATACAAACTTAATGCTGTTAAATATTTTGGATAGTATTAAAGTCAAATACGTGCAAACTACAATAGACTACAACATTTATACCGATGTATGGCCTATGCCGATAACTTGATTCTAATGGCGAAGAACCCGTGAGCAATTAAAAACTCTTATAAAGAATCTAGAACATCAAGCGAAGTTAAGGGGACTGCTCATAAATGAAGAAAAATCATCACATTATATATTAGGGAAAAAAAGGCAAGAAGAACAACAGCTAGTAATAAAAAAATATGAGTGCGGATAAAGAATATAAATTTCAGTATGCTACTAGCGCAATATACTTAGGTGTGGAAATTAACAGTTACGGGAATATATCAAACGAAATAGAAAGACGGATAGTGACAGGTTCAAGATGTGCGGGATCCTATAAAAATGTACTAAATAATAAAAATGTGTCGCGATCTTTAGAAGTGAAACTTTATAAAACTGTCATTAGGCCAATAGTTACATTTGCATGCGAGACATGGGTATTAACACAAGAAAATTGCAATAAATAAGAAGTATGGGAAAGAAGGATTTTACGGAAGATTTATGGAGGTGTACAAAACCAGAAGAAGAGTGGAGAAGAAGAACTAACACAGAACTAATGCAGATTTATAAAGAATCAAGCATTGAAATGATATTACAACAAAACAGAATCTGATAGTTAGGACATGTAACAAGAATGGACGAAAATCAACTAACAAAGAAAATGTACAAAACAGAAATAGGAGGACCTAACAGAAAGGGACCACCAAACAAAACCTGGTGGGAAGGGATACAAGAAGATCTACGACAGCTGGAAATAACAAACTGGGAAGAAACTGCAAAAAATAGAAAGCTATGGAAGGACAAGATTCAAGCAATAGGCCTGAAGTGCTGCATTTATATATTAAATGAACAATTAACGTACCGCGACAGTATACCCCTTTTTAGTGATTAGTATTTTATTTAAACATAAATGTTCATTATTAAAAAATATCTCATTGCAACTCGGAAAGTTTGTAGATTTTGGTTTAGCTTTTATCCTTTTTCCAATTGCAACCATTCCAAAACTGGAACCTAATATATCTCTCTCTAGTCATTTATTTTATAAATGAAATGTCGTGACCTCATTTTGTCCTGTCATTTCGCTGAATTGACGATGTCTCTCCAGCTTTCCCTCTCTGTAGCTGTTCTTATGTTTCTTTGAAAGGAAATTCCAGTTATTTCTTTGACCTGGTCCACCCATCCTTTTGGAGGGCGTCCTCTGGGGCGTGTTCCCTCTACTTTTCCTTGGAATATGGTGTTACAACTTATAATTTTTTTGCAAAAATTATCCTTCAGATGGACAATTTGAAAAAGCATAATCTTCGTTCTTTGAGCTACAACATTCATAGAAATGATTTTTTCGATTAATTAAAGGTTCTCAAGTTATGACGTGTTAAAAGATATCAGAAATATGGCTTTTCAGGGCGAACGTTTATTCATTAAGGTGCTCCATATAAAAGCATTGTGCAGAGTGCTATTAAAAACTAAAAAAGAAATACTTCTAATTAAAACTTACACTGACACACTACTACAGCCGTAGTCCATTTTCACATAACTGAGGATGTAAAAATGCAAAAAAGATTTTTTGTGCTTTTTTGGAAATTCACCCCTTACCATCCCCTGCACGGTACGATTTTTGCACAACCAGTCGATTTTGTATTCTTAAGAGGTAGGTAATGATTTAAAGTGGGTCTTATATATTTAGTAACAAAGTGCAAACGGGATGACATGATAGAAACAAATTTTTACTCTACTGTAGGTGTAAGGGCAGTACTTCACTAGCAACAGCAATAGGAAATGGCCACCTGGTAGAAAAAAAAGCACCAGACCCAGAAAATTGGTTTTCTTTTTGAAAAGAGGACCTGAAATTGAACTTGAAAATTATAACCTTTTTTTACTAAAAGACTAAAGACTTTTATTAAGGAAAGGTTCTACTGGTACCATTTACTCAGTACTATTTCACATTCATCCTGTATTTATCAGAGGTAGAAAATTGTAAACAAAGCAGCCTTACACAACTGTTTTATTTAAGTAAACTGCAAATTAGCATCACTAGCAAGAAGCTACTGTAATGAGCTACTACAATGAGATTTACGATTTAACTTGTGATGTATTTTCCTGGACGGGGGCAAGAGTGTTTGTTAGTATGGTCTTTGATGTGAGTTCAATTAATAATACCTTAATTAATGATTGAACTTATATCTTAAAGCATTTTGATAATAGAGCACTATTTACTACCACTTTTTGACAACCTGTACTTTTACAAATGAAACATTCTGCTTGTTTTTAAAATACAGAAAATTGACATTAGTTTTCATGAACTTTAACAGAATTTCTTGGATACAGTAAAGTGATTTCATTAGTTACTGGAGCTATGACATAACTCGGTGAGAGTGTTCTATGAGCAGAAGACATATTTATGATTCAGTATAGTGAATGTAAGTTAAAGCACTGATAAACGAATTAAGACTAGGAAGCTTGATTATAAGTTCTTATTGTCTTGCTAGTTGAAAAATTCAAAACTTACTTGTAATATAATCTCCCATTATTTATGTATGCTTATAAAATAGACTATTAACAGATTTGTCGAAGTTCAGGATGTGTCACTGGTTGCCAAATTATGTGACAGCTCCTGTATATACTATATATATTTGATTCTATATTGATACTGTATATTAAATGCTAATATTTTATTAATTTAATTGAAGGTGGAGAAGTTGTTATACCTCCAGGACAACACACTTATTCTTTTACATGTGTATTACCACCAACGTTACCCTCTTCTTTTGAAGGAGAATTTGGTTATGTTCGTTACACAATTAAAGCTACACTTGATAGACCTTGGAAGTTTGATCAAGAAACTAAAAGGGCTTTCACTGTTCTCTCTCCTGTTGATTTAAACATAAGTCAAAGATTAAAGGTATAAATATTTTTTAACTGGATTAATGCATGAAAAAGAGTTGCATTTATTATTTTCATTATATTCATAGGCAGCACTATACAGTTTGACTTGATAATAAGCAAATTGCTAATAAGCATATGCAGGAGTTTCTATTTTATGCAGGTAAGGTAGAAGGGAGAGGCTCTCCGATGTATGTAGTTACATGTTGTGCTTGCTTTGTTGGCTGGCTGGCTTTTGCATAGTTGTACTGCATTTGCTGTTTTATGCCAAATCATATATTGTTTGAATATTTAGGTATTCTGTAATTCTGATCTGAAATATTGATGTTTTTTTTATATCGAGGTAAATTAAAATATTTTTCTTTAATACACTAGAATCGCGCATTAAAAACTTTAAATTAAATACTTGAATCGACTTCCTCCTTCTGTTGCATAGTATCCCAAACAGTTATAAAAATTCTGTCGCATGTTGGATAGAATCTATACCTTGCATGTAATTATGAATTCTTGTTTGCAATTCGTCTTAAATATTAGCCCTTTCTTCTGGAAATCCATAAATTGTAGATTTCATGTACCCTCACAAAAAAAACAGTAAAGTTAAATTGGGAGATCTGGCAGGTCAAAGAATAGTACCGCGCCCATCTGTCATTCTGTTTGACAAATGTGTAGTCAAGTATTCTTGAAGTAGAGACATACTATGATCAGGGCAAGCATCTTGTTGAAACCAAACATCTTCCAATCTAACTTCTGGTAACTGTTGGATTATAGGCATAATTTGTGTTTGGAGTAAGTTGAGGTATAATATTCTAGTTAGATTCCCATTAATGAAAAACGAACCTATGACGTGGTCACCTAAAATACTGGTCCAAACATTCCGCTTTTGTTGATACTATGGTTGTGCACCATATTCTCAATGTAAACTTTCCGAAGACTATTTATCGTGATGCGAATGGATTATTCGAACCCAATAATGGAAAAGGCAATTTATCTGTAGAAATTCTATTTTTAATGAAATTATTGTCATTGTTCACCATTTACATTACTGACCCACAAAATGCCATCTGTCTCTAGGTCTGCCAGAAAAATTTCATTACTTTTTTATAGAGTTCCTAAATATGAACCGAGCTCGGTGTTATGTAGAGTTAAGTCACACATGTTAAATTTTCCTAGTGACATTTTATATTTTGAAACTATTTATTAAAATGTTGGTAATCATGAAAATTGGTTTAATAAATTAAACTGTCAATATGACAATTATATAAATCTGAAATTCGGTATAGTTAATACTTTATTAAAAGCTGTCTTAAATTATTATATATACAGTGTGTTTTTTGTAAACGATAATATAGGAAATCCAATGGAATTTTATCATTTTCCTGGTAAGTTTGTACCCTTGCAAATGTAAGTAGAAATTTTGGTATCAATCGAAAGAAGAATTCATTTTACGTCAAAAAAATATTAAACTTTATGAAGAAAACTAAAATGGATTTAGAAAAAGACTTAAAAAGCTTATGGATTTATTGTTTTTTGTAATAAGCTATTTAAAAAAAGCTGGAAGCTGAACGCCGATTGGTGAAGCGGTTAACGCTTCAGATTTCTAATCAAAAATCGCGAGTTCAAACCCCATCATCGTATACTTTTTTTTTTAATTGTATTGCTTACTAATTATTATTTTTAGTACTTTATTACAACGATTATTAGTTTTATGCCCTTTTTTCATTTGCCTTTTTGATGGGTAGTTAAAATTGTACAAAAAATAACGGTAAACCCCGTAGCAAAAATATCTAACAATAAAAAAATCAATAATCGTTGTAATCAAGTTCTAAAAATAATAATTAGTAACCAATACAATTAAAAAAAAAAGTATACGATAATGGGGTTTGAACTCGCGATTCTTGATTAGGAATCTGAAGCGTTAACCGCTACACCAATCGGCGTTCAGCTTCCAGCTTTTTTTTAATAACTTATTACCAAAAGCAGTAAATCAATAAGCTTTTTAAGTCTTTTTCTAAATCGATTTGGGTTTTCTTCATAAAGTTTAAAATTTTTTTGACGTAAAATGAATTCTTTTTTCGATTGATACCAAAATTTCTACTTACATTTGCAAGGGTACAAACTTACGAGGAAAATGATAAAATTCCATTGGATTTCCTATATTATCGTTTACAAAAAACACACTGTAGAATTGATATAACTAAGTAGTTTTAAAAATAACAGTAAATATATGATAATGTCTACATTAAAAACTTTTACATGCATAAAAATAAACATGACAGCATAACCTAAAATTTATAACTGACAGCTGCTGAATATTGTCACTAAATTAAAAAGAGATAAAAAAAGTATCGCTGTTTCAGACAGCTTAGTTTTGGCATAGAAAGAGATAGATTTTGACATCTGTGTCCTAACTCTTAAATAACACAGTCAAAGATTTCATTTAGGAACTCTACTTTTTTGTAACTACTTATAAGAATGGTATTTAATTTTCTCAATTTCTCACACAGTTTCTGGTGCCATATCAAATTGTTCTGCGATATCTTTAAGCGACTGCCTGGAATCTTTTTTGACACTTGCACAAATCAAAGTTTCCTGTGCATCCTACTTGTGGTGTTTTGAAGCAACACATCAAGTTGTTTCAAAGTTTGTTAGTATGCGAGGAACTGTACTAACTGATGAGGTTGATTATTTACAAATAAATTGTCGATCTCTTCTAAAGATTGTCCACCGTAATACACGTAAAATGAAAAGCTTGTTAAAGAGGTTTAAGAACAGAGTACAATTGACGATAATAGAGAGCGAAATACGTAAGAAAAATTTCTTTATGATTATTCTTTACTTTCTTTATGATGTTTTCTCTTTTCATGACCCACTAGACTTGCAAATGACAAATTTGTAGTTTGCCAGTGTTTTTAGTTAATTTTTCTTTTTAATAACCCCTGTCTTAAAGTCGAGCATTTACAATGAATTTTTTTTGTTTGAGACTCTGGCAATGCAATTGATTACCCCAGCAAGTGCATTCGCTGTGGTATTAAGCTAAAATATGTTCTTTTCCCTTAAAATGAATGAGCATATTACAAATTATTGGTAAAAAATCAAGAATCATTTTGTTTAGTGATAAAGGAAACTTAATAAGGAAGTATAAAAAAATCTTAGAGCAATTTTAATTTTCACTAAAATATTTAAATATTGCCATCATTTGGATGATTATGAATAAGAGTATGGCCCTCTGTGGTCGAGTGGTAGAGATCCTACCTCTCGTTCGGAGGGACAGGGGTTCAAACCTCGGTTGAAACTAAATTTTAAAAATTTAGTACTATCGTGTTTGAGCTCCTTAGGTTAAGGTATGAAAGTTGTATGAGTGATAAAGCATGGGGGAGCGTAATGTACTTGCTACAATAGCTCCATTACCTCAGTTGCACTCCCATAAGAGTTTGTGTGGAACCCCGACACTGCGAAATGCGGTAAAAGGGGGAATGGATTATGTATGTATGTATGCATAACAGTATATTTTGAACAATGTATAAAATACTGATATGATATTGATACAATTAGTTTAAAATTTATTTTTACCTTTTGTTAATATTTTAGGAACCATCTCGAGTTACATTGGAAAAATTCTTTTGTTGTTGTTGGTGCAGATCTGGACCGTTAACATGTGTTGTTTCAATACCTTGCACTGGATATGTGCCTGGTCAAATAATACCATTAGTTGCAGAAGTTGATAATATTTCAAATGTTGAAATATTAGGAGTGCAGTTTACTCTTCAAAAGGTAATTAACAATATTTATATAAAAACTTGCTATTACTGGAAATTCTCATTGATTTATTATCATATCAATATCCTTAGTGCATCAAATATTTCTGATTAGTTTTTTAAATCACCTATAACTAATAATTAAGGGTGTTTAGCGGATTTACAATTTTGGCGTAATAAATTAAACAAAAAATGTAAGTAGCCACTTCAAATTAAAAATTCTTAAAAATAAGCCTATAATTAATTTTTTAAGTTTGTGGGAAT
The DNA here is from genome assembly GCA_929113105.1 of Agrypnus murinus. Classification (NCBI taxonomy): domain Eukaryota; kingdom Metazoa; phylum Arthropoda; class Insecta; order Coleoptera; family Elateridae; genus Agrypnus; species Agrypnus murinus. Next base: position 15,786 of record CAKMYN010000077.1, read on the forward strand.
CGCGTATGCACAGTAAACTAAACTGCTTTGATAGTAAAAACCTGACCACAAATCTGAGTTATTTTTAAATAAAAGCAAATGTAGCACCTTTATTTTTTGTAATTTAAATATTTAGTTAACACAAAACATTTATATTAGTTTGGTTCACTCCTAATAGCTTCTAGCAAGTTGCTAGATTTAACTACACTACACTATAAAAAGATTCATGAAACTTATAAACTATAAGCCTTCCTATAAATTTGATTTCACACAGCAATCTGATTCATAATTTATACTCATATGAGCACAATGCATTTCCAATTGTAATATTGTATTCGCTTTGTGACGAACCGTTAACTGACGCCTTCGAATCATCCCTCTTTGGTTTAAATGCATATGGTGCAATTTTATTCATATTTATTGATATACTGTATCAATAAAAATTACAGTAAACCAGTAAATCAAACTAAATAAACTGCAAGTATACCTAATACGTACAGCACGTGTTCCTGTCGCTTGCACGAGTGACATCACATGGCCACGTTCGAGTTGGGCAGTAATGGCTTTACAACACTTTTAAACAAACTGTTATTGATGTTCAATGTTGTACAGATTGATGTGTTTGCAGACCCGTAGCCAGAATTTTATTTTGGGGTCGGGGGAGCTAATTTTAAAATATGTAAATAAAAAAAATATAATCAACAACTTCGAATTTAAATTCAAAATCATTCCTTTTCTATGATTATTATATTTTCATGCAAAAGCATTTATTTACAATTTATAATTACAATAAGTCGATATTCAACATTAAACTATTAAGTATTTATCGTTGAGTGAAGAGTTTAAAGACGCAATCACCTAACTAGGAAGCGTGACTAAAAGTATAGCCGACATCTAGATGGTGCTGTATGTATTGTTGTACTGAGAAAGTTGAAATTCATGTCTGTACCGAGATCTCAGTATCTTGTTTGCAACAGTAGAGTGTGTATCATAGTTCCCCACTAACGTTACAGTATAAATTGATGTTTTGTGTTTTGATTATTTGGGTTTGCATACTTTTGCTATAATTGCTTTATAAATAAAGAAGCTTAAAAATTGCTTTTGTTATAACTTAGCTTTAATGAGTAAAATAGTTTGTCATAAATGTGTATATCTTGGTTGTTTATTTTTTAAAGTTTTTAAAATTTCCCATTAAAGACAATAATAGACTCGAAGAATGGAAAAAAATTGTGGTAATCCTGAAATTGTATTGTTAGGTGATGACAAATTGGATAGTAAAGTAATTTGGGAGAATCATTTTTCCAAGTTGTATGTAAATGGACCAAGAAAGTTTTTAAGAAACTAGCTGTATCTGTTAAGTATAGCAACCAAGTAACATTATTCATTTTAAATTGGCATGTTTAAATGGACAAATAATTTTAAACGTTCAATTGTAAAAAATCCCGTTTTAAAACAGAATAATTAACATATTAACTAATAATAATTAGTACTGAGAAAGATTAAATGATAAGAAAATTAAAATATGTCCAAATAAATTTCATTAATTACGATTCATACACAAAATATTTTATTTTGTACATCTAATGTTTCTTTTTATTTAATTAGTTAACATATATGTATGAACAGTATGAATGACTGTGGTTTAAAGGTCTCCACGACAATATTAATTATTATCATTTGATTATTCTCGACTCTATTGATAATAATTTATTAAACTGACAACATAGAAAAACGCAGAGCAAAAAACAAAAAAAAATACAGTTTAGGATGTTTGTTTTGAGATGGCTAGTATGTCATCAGTGGCTGTTTTTGAATTACGTTTTTTAATGAATGAAAAATATCTGGATGTACACCAGTAAAGAAAATACTTGCTTATAAAAATTGGTTCTTAGAAATATTCAGCACCTTGTTTATAGGTGTGTTGTTTTGCTTTGACCAACAGTACAGGCATTTAAACACTTTCATGCAACTATGATCCGTAATATTGCTACCTTACTGATGGTTATAACCAAGCAACAAATGCAAAAGCCTAAGTAAGGTGATGGATATTTCAAACAACCATCTTAATCCGAAAGCGATTAGAGATTCTGATAGTGTTTCCAAACTTTTCGTCGGTAGTGTATATACTATCTACATATATATCTAGGTCGCCGAAATCACGAGGGCTAACTTGCATACCGTATCGCGAATGACGCGGGAAACATACGTCACTGACAGTTTTAACAGCTTATATAATATCAGTGTTGCTTAAAATCTGATCTTAGATTTTATGTGTTATGTGTTATCACCAGGTGGTGATCACACAGCGACCTAGATCCTTAATTTGTTTGTTAGCGTATAGTAACAACAATTAACTTTTATTTTCAATAAAAATTCCCTATTTTATTCCAATAAGTCGACAAGAATTCTAAGCAACCGTATGTATATTGTATACGTCCTATCGTTGAGTGATCATGCAACGATCGTATATGGTCCGATAGTCCTGTGAATTGTAGCCCGCATTTATCAAATTGCCCCTACTTCAATCTCAATGCGATGCGGAAGATCAGAACTAGATATTCTAAATGAATAGTTCCATTAATGCCCGTCAGGGAAGTATCATGCAGTACTCATGTTTGTGGATCAAGTGGAGTGCGGGTAAAGACGATGCAGGCACAGCCTTTTCCTATTACATTGCGCCTCTTTAAAACTCTTCACTCAACAGTATTATACAATTTTATTACAGAGAATATGTAACAAATTAATTCAAATATAATTATTACAAAAAAATTCTTTTATATAATAAAATAAACTTTAAAGTGAAAAAAATTTTAAAGTCGCATATATGCTTCGGGGGAGTTTTCAGCCCCACGAGAACCCCTGGCTACATGCCTGTGTGCATAAAAAGAATTTTTTGTTTATGCATATTAGTTGCACTATTACTGATAAAAACTTCATTGTGATAGGTGCAAAAATTATATAAATAACACAAAACATCGGTATTACTATTGGTTAACTCATATCAAACAAAACAAGTGCGTGATTCTGGAATGACTATGTACTACCTTCAAGACTACAAAGAAACTGCTCCAACGCAGTCGTTTTTGCATGAACATAAATGAATTTTAAAACATTTTCAGGTTCATATTATTTTTCTAGGACCTTCAGCGAACGGTATATTTTGTTATAACTAACCAACGGTATAATATAACTAATACATTTTTAAATGTATTATATAGTGTATCACTTATTATATTAATCTAGTGAGATTCCTCAAGAACCAGAAAGTAACAATAAACTTTTTATTGTGTTTATGATTGTAACTTCAAAGCGAAAAGAAATAGTTAATAGGGAATTAAGTTTTCCTTGTTTTCCGAAAAAAGATCACACAAAGTAACAATAAATTTAAAAATCAAGATGTAATTGATTCAAGATGGGTATAAATTTTATGGTTAAGAAATTTGAAACAATGCAGAAGTTTGTAAACAAAGTCCAGTTATATTTATTCTTTAATTTGGATAATGTATATCAGGTCATCCAATTTTTCTTTACATATATCTGTGGTGCAGTAAGGTATTGATACTTGTTGCTATTGATGACGGCGTGATGTGTGTATTGATAAATCTAGTTTTTGTTTTAGACTATAACATACCATTCACAAACACCACGAAGAGAAGTTAAAAAGGATATAAAAGTAATAACAGAGTTAAAGGTTGGCCCTGTTGCTCCACATGGATCGAATACTTGGAATCAACCTATGACAATTCCACCAATACCACCATCGAATCTTACAAACTGTTCTTTAATTGATTTAGACTACGAGTTAAAGGTATGTATTATTTCTTCAAATTTATACATAATATATTGAAAGTATCTCAAATTAAAAAGTACTATGTAATTTTTTTTTTAAATATTTCTAAATGTATGCTATCGATATGTGCTACATCCGTTAAAGTTATTTCCCAAATCTTTTGCTATAAATAGGGTTGTTGCATGCTTTTGCTAGATTATGATTATTATATGAGTTTTTTAGGTTGAAGTAAATGTTTCTGGTTTTCATACAAATATGGAAGCTAAAATACCTATTACTATTGGTACGATTCCCTTCTTGACAGCACCTATACATAATAGTATGCCTACTGACAGTACTGTTGTTAACATTAATCAATTATCTGGTAACTCGGACAATAATGTAGTTGCACCCAATTCTAATGCTATGGGCTGGGTTGCTGAAGGTGTAAATGCTAATAATACTGGAATGTATCCAGGTAATAAAGTAATGTCATGTTGAATATACTTATTAGAACTTTATTTATTTATTACAGCATTACCAGCTTTTGCTGCAAGTCAGTTTGGAACCAATTCCATCCAAGAAAAAGGTGATAGTGAACATATGTTGTATTCAAATAATAATCAGCAATACTATCCAATGTATCCTGTTTACAATTATGTGAATAACAACCCTAATCCCTCCCAATGAACCAACGCACCGTAGAGTTTAACTAGTTATTGGTAGCTGTTTATTTCTTAATTATTTATTTATTGACAATGTTACCTATTTTTGTTGCAATTTCTAATCTGTACGGTTATTGGTGCTTGTGTATAGTTTTTTCATAACAAAGTTAAATACTCATTATAATTATCATTTTTAAAATGAATATTGTTGTATATTCTAAAACAAATCAAGTTGAAAATAACAAATCTCGAGATCTGGTAATTTCTAATAAATTAAGAAATAAGGATGACAATATTATAAATATTATTAAAGCAATATTGTAAAAAGTAAACATAAAAGTTTCAGCAAAGCTTATTATTATACATTGCAACTGTAATTACCCTTTCAGAGTTCAGTGGATGGTCCAGTCTGCACTATACCTGCATATATACTTTACTCACAGTTTATTGAATTATCTGCACGATAACAAAAATAAAATAAAAATTATTGATTAAACTGTGTAGAGTTGTTGTTTGACACATACACATAATACACATGTATTTTAACACCCTATATGTCGCATTTGCTCAACTGTAAAAGTTTTATTTCACTTAAGGTATTTTTAATCGGACAGATAATTGTGAAACTGTTATTTAAAAGAATGCATTTTACACTGCAGATATAGTCTGGGCAACTTGGTGAACTGTGAAGAGGTTCTAGAATAATAGTAAGAAAAATTGTGGATCCTTTTTTATAAACTATAAGATTGATAGCTATATGTTCTTTATCGGTACAAGAATCTTGAACACTAAGAGTTTAGTTTAGACAGAAAGTTTTGGAAGTGGATAATTTACATGAATTTTAAATTATTAAAAATTGAACTTTTTTAATGATATGTTCTTTTTATAATGCATGTTGTGGCATTTCCTTGTTAGGATCTCATGTTTGTATTGTAAACTAATCACAAACAAAAACAAACACATTAAGAATACAAGTTGAATATATTACATGTATTTTATTATTAAGTAGTAATACATCATATCGAGGGCATCAGATCAGAGGGGCGTATCCGGCAAAATTTTGATCTTCAATTTTTATGTCGTATTGACTTCTGGTATCGACCTGCGTGTTGTCACAAACGGGCGAATGTTTTGTAAGGCCAGATTAATGCCTTACAAAACATACGCCCGTATGTAATGCCCGTGTAATAAATTGAAGATCACACATTTGGCGGATACGCCTCTCTGATCTGATGCCCTCGATATTATTTATTGGTACATTTCATGCAGATTATGTAGTTCAATCCTAAAGAGAATACGCACAATTTTTACACTGCAAACTACAATTCAAAAATAAAAAGAACAAATATGTTAGTATTCATAATCAGCTGAAAACCACAAACAAAAGCATACAGTGGGAATCTTTATTAATAATTACTGTTGATGTTCAACCAAAAGATAGTTTGAATTTCATTTGCTTTATTTTTCAGAATGCAAATTCTCCATTAAATTAGGAAACTAGGTCTAAGAGCTATTCAATTTTCTAAAAGGATTTAAAACTTGCTAAGATATTTGCGTAAAACTATAATCAGTGAAAATGAAATTAATAATAAATAATACTACATCAATCTAAAGAAATTTTCAATAAAACTGCTAGTATGAGGGGTTGCAGTGTATAATGTCACCTTCTTTACTGGGTAATGTTTGTTCCTGTTTTGCAGTTCCTACGGCCACCAGTACCATTCTATGTGTTTAACTGTACATCAATCTAAAGAAATTTTTAATAAAACTGCTAGTATGAGGGATTGCAGTGTATGATGTCACCTTCTTTACTGGGTAATGTTTGTTCCTGTTAGTAATACATTTTGCAGTTCCAGTGATGACTACCAAATGGCAGAACCTTATTTAAAAAATTGGTAAACTTTTGAAATAATAATAAATTTGGTAAAAATGATTCCATTTTACACATACATAATTAGGTTTTAATATTGACCATCATTCCTATTCCACCCTGTATACTATTGCTCTGTATGTATGTGCTGACACACATCTTATAATTTAAAAAAAGGGATTTAAATGTAGACTGAACTATCTTCACTATTAATACTTCCAGAGTATTTTTAGTAATTTAAAAATCAACTTTAAAACTTTTGCTTTTTAATTGCACAAATAATTATAAACAGTTATTCAATATGCAGGCTAATTATAAATTATTCTAATTGCATCTCTTTTTTTAATACTTTGGAAATTATTGTATTCAAATAAAGCAGTGAGTATATTTATTTTATTCACTTCACTGTTAAATCACTTGAATGCTTTGATTGTGAGTGTAGAAAAACTAAATGTAACAAAACTAAGATATTTTGTTGTATTGTTAATATGAATACTCTGATAATAATCCACTTGTACATGTTCTGGGTTTGAAATTTTTTGAAGTATTTTTGAGATTATAGATTTAATTATTTGTATATAGTAACAATGTTATAATGTATGCAGTAAAATATGTGGTCAAGTAGGCTCATAACTTTCTTAGAAAATGCTTCTTTAACAAGTTAGCTGTTGCTGTTAAATTTAACATTTTACGTTGACCACGGCACTCTTTGCTGGGACATAGCGAGTCAACAAACAGTTTGTGTGGTACTTTGTTTGAAAAGTGTTATTTTCTGTAGTTGAAGCCATCTGTACATGATAGAAGGAATTATATAGGTTTTTTGCATTATAGTGTGTAAGGCAGAAATCTGATATTGCTTCAGCTTGGATCGCAGATCCAAAGAATCCAGGCAATCCAAGGATCCTAAGAACCAGGACCGCACAAGTAAATAAACTTATTTAAATCTGTTTTATGCTTGTTAAATGTTTTATTATTAATTAATTCAAATATAAACAATATAAAAAGGTAATTATAATACATAAATTAAAAAACAAATTGTTATTTAGATGTGGTATTCATTAAAACATGTTGGACAAATTCTGAGCATATAAGGACAGTCAATACAGTAACACATTACACAGCGCCTTATTTAGTTTTTCACCATAGTTTTGTGAAGTCCTGCAAAACATTTACATATTTTATGCTTCTTGTAGCCTGGAGGTTACTGCTTATTAACACACTGCTCTGATGAGAAGTGCTGCACAGAAGAAATATAATATTAATATTCTGTACTCTAACACATATTTTCGCATTCTGCACAAAACAAACACATTGTGAGATTTGTTTGAAGAACACATCTGTTTTTGTAGCATAGCATAGTTTACAGCATGTGATGGGAATTACACTAATAACCTAATGCAAGAACAGCTGGATTAGGCATTTAAAATACTCCTATAAAATAAATCATAGTTATTGGTACAGCTTGTGGACATTTTATGGTTAAAAGCTTTACCTTGGTGTATTATACAACAAAAACTGAGTTCAAAGTTTAATATTTTCATATATGCACTTTTACATTTTTAAAACTGACAGTATTCCAGTTATGTTATTCTCAAGATGTCTACAAAAAAATTGGTACCTTAGTAGAGAACTAATCTGGTTTTACAAAATAACCAGAATGTATAAATATTTACATAGAGTATAAGCTATACCATACAGTCAAACAAAGTTTTCGTATCAACAAAGTTTGTTGTCATCCTACTTGACCTCATAATATTATAATACACACATACGTACGTACATATGTATTCTCACTTTTGTTGTTTTGTTACTATTTTATAAAGTTTTTTAAATATATATTATACATTCAAGCTTGTTTTTTTGTACTGTGTAAAGAATACACAATACAATTGCCACTCAAGAATTCTTGATTGCATATGGTAGTGCATATGACCAGCCTTGGTAGTGTAAATGTCTAGCGTGCTGGACTTTCACCCAAACGGTCTGAGATCGACTCCCGGTGCCGGCAGATCTGGTTAAGGTTTTCTGCAGTTTTCCTTAGCTGTGACACAAATGTGGGATTTGCCCTATTCCATCTGTAAGTCGACTGCAGCCGCACGTAGGGTCTACATAATAATAATAATAATCGCCCCCCCCCCCGCCCTTCCAGGTTATGGGTTGTAGCAATTATTATTATTATATTTATTCAATACTTGCATAACTCCTGTTGGATCCCTGGTAATCCCTTTTTGAATATAATTGAATAGTACTTATTTAAGGAATAGCAGGTTGGTATGTAATCCCATAATGCTCACTGTAACACAGGCCATGAACAAGCATTGCCGTTGGGGGGGAGATGGTTTGTTCTGTAATATATTTATGATTAATACTGAATTTAATTATTAGATTTGAGGTTTTTAATTTTTCGCTCATTACTTTTCACATTTTAATATGTTCAAATATGATAGGGACCACTTTTAGCTTGTCAGAAATTGTTCCTTTACATTCGGAAAATACGACAGTAAAGTCTGGTAACGTTAATCGTACATAAAATTTTATTTTGAGAATATCTGTTTGACTTAAATTAAAGCATCTTGGAAATTGTATAACTGTATTCTATGTATTTACTTACCATCTAGTCAATAGGTGTGATTTAGTCAAGTTAAAAAATTCACAAAACCACCAGTTACAGTTAAATACAGGGGCTGAAAGAGTTAGTAAATAAACACATCTTTAAAAAATAAACGTAAATATATTAGCACCAAGAGCGTTTAAGGCCCATGGCTCGTTTGGTTATTTCTTTCCACATTTTTCTGTTATGGAATAGTGGTTCGAATTCCTCTATTCCCAGTTCCTTTAGATCCTCCTTGACACAGATCCACCAATATCTTCTTGGCCTGCCTTTTCTATTTGTACCTTTTGGTTCCTGTATGATTACCATCTTAAACGGGTTTGTTTAACAAAATTTATTATTACTGGTTCTCCAAGTTTTTTTTCTAGTTCTTCATTTGTTCGCCTTCTCCATAACTCTCCTTCCTTTACTCCTCCAAAAATTCTTAGTGTTTTACGTTCAAATACACTTAACTTTCTTTTATCTATTTCCCTCAACACCTAAGTCTCACACCCAAAAGTTACTATTGGCCTTATAATTGATTTATAGATTTTTACTTTTGCATATCTAGAAAAACTTTTTGTACTTAAAACTATATTTAATGCCGCTGCGCTTCTTAAACCCGATGTTATTCTTCTATCTATGTCCAAACCTTGTTCCGATGTACTTGATAATTCTGTTCCCAGATATACTGTCGAATGCACTAATTCGAAAGAGATGCCCTCTCTCATCTCACTTCTGACAACTAACAGATCTTGTTCAACTTCTTGTCTACCCCCAATCGCCATATATTTCGACTTCTTTTCGTTGATCTCTAGTCCAAATTTCTGCGCTTCCATATCAATTGTTCTTGTTGGACCTTTTAATTCTTCTTTTGTTCTCGTTATTAGAGTGAGGTCATCAGCATAAGCAAGACATTGATAGGCACTTTTAAAAATAATGTTATCTCGTTTTAGTTTACATTTTCTCAAATTATTTGCAAAAAACAAACATATCAAAACAAAGAATATACAGAAAGAATGACGTTACCAAGGCTGTACGTGTTAAATGTACATAAACCAAAGTATGAGTTTTTCATGTTCTGTAACTCCAAAACTGTTAATTTTAGAGCTTTGTGGCCATTGAGACGCTTGATCAGGATAATATACACTACAACATATTACAATTTCCATAAGAAACGTGCAGGGTTCTTTGGACACTTCAGTTGCTGGAAATGCGAATTATTAGAATTTTTAATGGCTTCGCACTCTTTGTCAAAGAATACATAAATTCTGTCCACTGCATTTCTTTCCTAGAGTGCTTCAATTTCGAGCAAAATTGAGAACAACAATTTGCCATTTTTGAAAGTTTATCATTTTTTTCATCGAAAATGATGTCGGGTAGAAAAAAAATGATAAGAGTAAAAAATGCTTGTTTCAGAAGGAATGACCCATATACAAAATAGGTAAATTTAAACACTCATAATAATAAAAGTTAGTGTGAACTAACTTAAGTTTAGATTTTTTACATTAAATAAGTGTTTTTGAGCATTATTTGCACCAGATGCTCAGATGATATACACCCGCTTGAGCATTTATTCATTTTAGGGCTGAAATATTTTTTCAAGTACCTATAAAAGTTTTATCTGGGAACACGCTACATATACTAAGGATAATGATATTAAAATATTGAAAATATAATAATGAAAAAATAACATTATTTTAATTTTATATATACTATTTGTACCTCTACACCCATGGTAGAAGAGGTTGAAGATAAGTAAGTATATACTGTAACGTTCTTTTTCAAATAATAACACAAGTGCTGTTCAAATCGTCTATTCACAAACAAATATTTATTTCTATACACTAATGAATACACTATAAATTAACGCTATGATTATAAACCATTAAAACTATTATTTACAGATTATGAATTTCTAATATAACATTTATCTATACAGTTACTATTTATTTTGTGAAACACAGTTAACGACTTGCTGTTGACTACCTCTCTTTTATCCGCGAATCCGCTTTTATACCCTCATATAATCGCACCAGAAGTCGCTGGAACCTTCTATGTATTCTAGAAAACGCTAGAATAAACCGCGTCTGGTTTACATGCTTGTGCGATGCGTCATTCTCTCGAATACGGTAGAACACACCATTTGTTGCTCGAAAAGAGGTTCTTCCTTTTTCTCTCTTGTTACACTGCCCCCCTCTTCAAGTCTGTTCTGTCCCAGAACAGGTTTTATGCTCTGGTTCCTGTAGAACGGGTCATGACGATATCGACAGTCTTCACCTCGACTACACGTTCCATTACGGTAGAAATAACAGTCTACACTCTTCGTTGGCCTTAATGCGGGTTGTGGGTCAAAATTGCAGACGAAGATCTTGACGTCCGTACCTCTAAAGACAACTTCCAACATGTTTCTAACGATTCTCCAATCCAGCTGGTCCCGCCCACAGCCGAGTTTGGGAACTGCCAATTTGTTAATTCCCCTGGTAAGCAACTCGATCCTCAAATTCCATAATGCCCTCCACAAGTCGGCGTAACTCGGTTTCTGGTAGTAAAACTGCTTGGTTACCAAGTAGTAAATGGATCGGTCATGATCAGGCAAGCGTAAGGATTTACCAACAGAGGGATTTTGTTCTCGAAGTTCATTCAGCCGTCCAAATTTATTTCTAAACACTACTGCGATCCCCCTGGACATACGGAGATCCTCGGAGACACAGTGGGCAATGGAATAATCACCAGGGACCCGGAAGAGATCTTGTTGCATCTCAGTCGTGACTCCGAATCGCGCTTTTCTAGTTCCAGAAAACGCAGCCATAAATTCTCTGAAGGTTGGCTGATCATCTCCAGGCCTTACGGTATTGATAGCCACCTCAGCCTCATCTTCCGGGACTGCGTCATTATTTCCCTCATAGTGCGCCAGACGATTGGAGTGTACCACCTTTGGTTTCCCTCTTGGCAATTTCTGGATGCGATAAATCAAGTCATTTATTCGTTTCTTCACCTGGTATGGGCCCTCCCAATTTCGCTGTAACTTTGGAGAATAGCCACGACGTCTTTGCGGGTTGTATAACCAGACAAGCTCTCCAGGTTGAAACCCTCCTTCTTGGGCTCTCACATCGTACGTAGCCTTCATCCGGTCACTCGCGATTCGACTATTGTTTCGGGTTCGGTGGTGAATATCCTCCAACTTCTTCTTTAAGTTGATGACATAATCATTCCCGGCTACCTCCTGCTCTATAGGTGGGGATCCAAATTCCAGATCACACGGTAACCGTAACTCGCGTCCAAACATCACAGACGCTGGTGACTGACCGGTTGTTTCGTGGACCGATGCACGATAAGCCATCAGGAACAGATGCAGGTATTGGTCCCAGTCTCGCTGATGATCGGAGACGACCTTGGCCAAATATTTGCCCATTGTCCGATTCATGCGTTCTACCATTCCATCGGACTGCGGATGTAACGGTGTGGTCCGAGTCTTGCGAATGCCCAACAATCGACAGACTTCTCCAAAGAGTACAGACTCAAAATTGCGGCCTTGATCCGAATGCAGCTCCATGGGCACTCCGAAGCGACTGAAAAACTCTTTGACTAGTACGTCAGCAACAGTCGCAGCTTCCTGGTTTGGTAGGGCATATGCTTCTGGCCATTTGGTAAAATAGTTCATTGCCACTAAGATGTATTTATTCCCATCGTCGGTTTCGGGAAATGGTCCGGCAATGTCTATAGCTATTCTCTCCAGAGGACTACCCACATTGTACTGCCTCATAGGTGCTCTTCGCTTCCCCAAGGGTCCGTTGCCAGTGGCACATAGTTCACATTTCCGACACCACTCCTTCACGTCTTCTTTACAATTGACCCAATAAAAACGCTCCCTAACTTTCTCCAAAGTCTTTTTCACACCGAAGTGTCCTCCGGAGGCACCGTCATGGAGATGTCGCAATACTGTAGCCACTCGGCTTCTTGGAACCACGAACTGAGACCTAATGGTGGTGCCATCTTCACTCTCCAGTACTCGCTTCAGGAGATCGTCTTCCACCTTCAAGGACTCCCATTGGGCCCAATATGCTTTGAGCGTTCTGTTAAAAGGGCTGACGGCCTCCCAGGCAGGCCTTTCTCCCACGCGCTTCCATTCCAGTACCATTTTTAGTTCGGGATCAGCCTCCTGCTGTCGTTGCAATTCTTCCGGCAACCAATTGTCGTTGACGATGGTAGTCCTTAATACTTGGCAAACCCTCTCTTCCAAACGAGAGCAATGACGGCAATCCGTTGGACAGGGTCTTCTTGAAAGAGCATCGGCATTTCGATGACTAGTGCCCGCTCGATGTTCGGTGTCAAAGTCGTATCCTTGTAATCGTTCGATCCACCTTGCGACCTGGCCTTCAGGATTACGGAATTGTATAAGCCATTTCAACGCTGCATGGTCCGTCCTCAATAAAAACTTCCGTCCGTACAAGTATTTGTAGAAGTGCTCAACGGACTTCACAACGGCCAATAGTTCTTTTCTGGTCACACAATAATTCCTTTCGGCTTTCGACAAAACCTTACTAAAATAGCCGATGACCTTTTCTTGTCCATCCTGTATCTGAGAAAGTACCCCCCCAATGGCCAAATTACTTGCATCTGTGTCAAGTATGAATTTCCCTTCTGTCCGTGGATAGCTCAATATTGGTGCTGTTGTCAGGGCACGCTTCAGCTGTTGGAAAGCTGTTTCACACTCTCCGCTCCAAACATACTCGCGCCCATCTTCAGTTAACCTTGTCAGAGGTTTCGCTATATTGGCAAACCCAGGAACGAAACGCCTGTAGTAGGTACATAACCCAAGAAAACTACGAACTTGGTGTTTATCTTTCGGTGTTGGCCACTCTTGAACTGCACGAATCTTATCGGGGTCGGCTGCCACTCCATTTTGTGATACGACGTGCCCGAGATATTTCACTTCCTTTCTGAATATGTGGCACTTTTTCGGACTCAGTTTCAGATTGGCTCCACGTAGTCTTCGGAACACTTCCTCTAGGTTTTTCAAATGTTCGTTGAATGATTTTCCGACTACAATCACATCATCTAGGTATACCAGGCAGGTCTTCCACGACAGCCCTCTCAGGATGGTCTCCATTAGACGCTCAAAGGTGGCCGGAGCGTTACATAGACCAAAAGGCATAACCGTAAACTGCCATAGTCCGGAACCAATAGTGAACGCGGTCTTCTCCCGGTCTTCAGGTTCCATTTCAACTTGCCAATAACCACTCTTCAAGTCCAAAGTCGAAAACCATCGTGAACCAGACAGGGTATCTAACGTGTCGTCGATGCGTGGTAAGGGATAGCTGTCTTTCTTGGTCACGTCATTAAGCTGCCGATAGTCCACACAAAATCTCGTTGACCCGTCCTTCTTACTGACCAGGACCACCGGTGATGCCCATGGACTGCTGGATGGCTCGATGACCCCTTGTTCTTCCATATCAGTAATAATCTTTTCGGCTTCTGCTCGCCTTGCTAGAGGTAGACGCCTCGGCTGCTGACGGACAGGCATAGAGTTGCCTGTATTGATTTTATGTTTTACTATATTTGTTCGTCCCTTCTGGCTATCGTCAAGAGCGAAGATATCTTGGTATCGGTGAACCAAACCCTGTACCTCTTTCACTTCCGTTCTGTTAAGGTCTTCGCACGAACTAGTAACCATACCCACTAATTTTCCACCCTGGTCTTTGGGCACTGGTTTTGGAACATCAGCCATACACCAGGCTACTCGAAATACTGGCACACACTGTCCCACAAGGGTACTCTTCTTCAATGTCACCGGATCCACATTAACATTCATAATTCTCACCGGTACTCTCTTTCCAACCTTGATCAGCGCTTTTCCCACCAGTATGCCACTATGGATCTTCTTATCACAAACAGGCTCCATCATTCGCACACATCCTACCCGAAGATCTCCATCCAAACCCGCCTCGACAACCATCTCGCTTTGACCCGGCAATATCACATCTTCAGTCAGCAAAACCCTTACAATCGGATCTTCTCGTGGGTGCAAAGGAAGTTCTTCGTTACCGACCTTCAAAACACCCTCTTTCAAATCCAACGTAAAACCAAATTTTCTCAGGAGGTCCATTCCCAAGATGAAGTCATCAGTGATATCGGCTACCAGCACCTCATGATCACGTTCTTCACTTCCAATGCCAATCTTCATCTTCACCACTCCGCGTGTTGGTATCACTTCACCTCTTGCTGTACGGAGTTGAGTAGTTGTCGGTAACAATTTAATACTTGATTGTAGAACATCAGGGCGTACGATGGATTTTGTCGCCCCCGTATCAATAAGTAGTGGAACAGTTCGGTTAGCAATCTTTCCATCTACAAACAAACTGCCGTTACTATTCTTTGATGTTACGGCATGGATCGTGATCTCCGGGGCATCTTCACTCGCAGTCAACGTTCGCCCCCTCTTGCCAACCCCTTTTAACTTTTCCGACGGTTGTACTTTTCTTATTTTGGAACAACGGCGTTCTACATGTCCTTGCTCGCCGCAGTTCCAACAACGAGGCCCTCGAACTTCTTGATGATTCTTCTTACGGTTCTCTTCCTTCTGAAGAACTCTAATAATTCTTCTAGGCGATCTTTAGAACCTTCATCTTCTTCCACAACGGTCCGAACACGCCCGTGACCTCGGGACGCTTGTTTTGCAGCTTCAAATTCTAAGGCGTGAGCAAGCGCATCATCAGTTGTTCTTGGTCGTACTAGCCTCAATGATTGTTGTGTTTCTCCGTCTCTTAACCCATCAATGAAGGTCTGCACAGCCAGTTGTCCCAGAAATGAATCGGGTGCCGTAGGGTACGCCAATCGGACAAGCCGCGCAACATCGGCTTCAAACTCCTGCAGGCTTTCTCCATTCTTCTGGATACGATTCTTCACTTGCGCGTGATACACTTGTTGAAGATGCGCGTCTCCATATCTCATTTCCAATCTAGACACTAACAATTGGTAATCATTTTCCTGTCCTGCTGGAATTGTTTGCAGGACGTTCAACGCGTCTCCACGCAAAGCCACAGTTAAAGAAACGGCCTTTTCCTTGCCTGTCCATCCGTTGGCCCCAGAAGCCGCCTCAAACTGTTTGTAGTAAGTGGACCAAGGTATCTTTCCATCGAACGTGGGTGGTTTTACTGTTATCCCTACGACAGGACCCTTTTCTTCTTTAAACTGTTTCTTTACTTCATTAAACGGCCTCTCAGAAGTTGAGGGAAACCGTAGTTGCCTCATTCTATCTTCCAGCATTTCGGCCATATCGTCTTTCTTAGTTGTTGGTGGTAATTGCATTTGGGCTATTTTCTCTTCTACCATCTTTATTACCCTATCTTGTTCCGCCAATCTACCTTCCAATAGTCCTAACGCACTGGCATTCTCCAAAAATTCTTCGAAAACTTTATCTTCCAACGCTTTGACATTTTCCAACAATTCTCCTTTAAGCCTTCTAGAACTTTCCAGTAAATCTTCTTTAAGCATTTTAACATTTTCTTCCAGTGCTTTAGTATTTTCAAGTAATTCTTGTTTAAGCATTCTAACATTTTCTTCGGACTTTTGCAGTAATTCTTCTTTTAAAATTCTAGAATTCTCTTCGGACTTTTGCAGTAATTCTTCTTTTAAACTTCTAGAATTCTCTTCGGACTTTCTAGAATTTTCTTCCATTTTACTTAACAACAAACTAGTATCAATTGCGGGTCCAGATATTTCGAAGCGGTAATTTTCAGGATCTTCCTTCTGTTCTAAAAGCCATTCTCTTAGCCGATTTATCAAAACTTCTTTCTTTCCATTACTATCCAAGTCCCTCTCGTCCAATTCCCGTTTTAAATCTATTACTAAGAGATCTCTTAATAGTTTCATCACCATTTTAATTGTTTGTTGAAATTAATTTTAACACTAAAAATTTATTCTCACAGCACTTTATTTAATTATTACACGATTTTATTTATTTTAAAACACCACACCTGACAACACTGTAACGTTCTTTTTCAAATAATAACACAAGTGCTGTTCAAATCGTCTATTCACAAACAAATATTTATTTCTATACACTAATGAATACACTATAAATTAACGCTATGATTATAAACCATTAAAACTATTATTTACAGATTATGAATTTCTAATATAACATTTATCTATACTGTTACTATTTATTTTGTGAAACACAGTTAACGACTTGCTGTTGACTACCTCTCTTTTATCCGCGAATCCGCTTTTATACCCTCATATAATCGCACCAGAAGTCGCTGGAACCTTCTATGTATTCTAGAAAACGCTAGAATAAACCGCGTCTGGTTTACATGCTTGTGCGATGCGTCATTCTCTCGAATACGGTAGAACACACCATTTGTTGCTCGAAAAGAGGTTCTTTCTTTTTCTCTCTTGTTACAATACTATTTGTATATTTTTTCAATAGATCTGTAGTTAAAATTAAAAAAAATTGTGAAGAAAGTGTGGTAAGTACCCCTAGAAATAGCACAAGCAATGGCAACTGGATAATAAAAGAAATAATTAATTATTAATTTGATATAAAAATAAATAAAAGATTTAGGGTCATTAGGGAAGGGAGAGGATAGCGCATTTACTATTTACGCTTGTGCCAGAAATGTTATAAATCGAAGCGACCGTCATTATTTTGGTGTCCAACAAATTAGTTTTAGCCAAAATTGATTTTGCATTTTCGTGCAAATTAAGGTGTTAAGGGCCTAGGATATATACATCAATATACAATTTTTACTAAAGGACCATCCTTCTCTGCAACAGATCATAAATCAATCAGTCAGCAAGGTAGGTTGAGCGTAAGTAATTGCCAAGCTTGCTTACTGTGACACTCTTTGCATTTGTAGTCGGCATCGCAGGTAGAAAATCATTCCAAGTTGAAAATAAATGTTTCTTAACAATTTTAACATCGCATTTAATTTGCTGTATGCATACAAATTGTGTAAATGCCTTACTATCTAGCCACTGCAAATTCTAATTCCGACATAATGTGTATAAAAGAAAATATGTGAATATTTTAATTAAATTTTATTTAAAAAAATATATGTATAAGATTAATTATTTTTTACAAATTTCGCATTCTTTTCTAGAACATGTTTTGATTTTAAAGTGTTCTTGATGTGCCCGAATTCGACATTCTTCTCAAACGCGCATACCCCTGCTTATTCGAGGAACTATTAACTCGGGCAGTAGACAATCAAAATAAAATTCTTTTAATTTCCTTAACATTTTATCACATATCAAATTATTTTTCAGGATTCTTTCCAGGTGGAAATCATCTTTAGAAAACAATACCAGATCGCAGTATGCACGGTCCGTTACGTGTAACTGCTCCTGGATCTGGTACATAAATTTATGATTTGACCATATTGTTTGATTATGGCTCAAATCATTTTTCACAAAAAAGTATTTCTTATTATACCGTTATTAGTTATTAGTCCAGGGGCAACTACATGCTTGCTGAATGGGTAGTTAAGTGCACAATTTCGCGTAGTCGAATGTATACCTAACCGTACCGTAACCTACCGTAATTTTATACCTATACATTCGACTACACGAAATTGTGCACTTAACTACCCATTCAGCAACCATGTGGTTGCTCCTGGTTATTACTAATACTAATAATATTGAACTTGGTGAACTAAATAAGCTTCACTGATACAAACAAATAAATACAATGTGTACTCTACTTTTGTTCGTTTTTTCTTTGTTTAGACAAAAGCACTCTTGTTTTCAGCAGCGTGCCGTGTATATGAGACAGTGGAAGCAGTCCCGATATGACGTATACGCTATCACGCTCGTACACATTGCGTACGAGCGTAATAGCGCATACGTCGTATCGGGATTTCTTCCACTGTTTTATATGCACTGCACGCTGCTGCTTGTTTTTGACATATTTTAAGAAAAAATAAAAAACTTCTGAAGCGTACAAATACTACTAACACTGAATATGAAATGATGTACGTAGATTTTTTTGACACCTTTTATATTTACATTTTTCTTGTTTCTTAGACACCAACACCATTATGTCCCAGAAATATATTTGTAAGCGTCTTTGAAAAAATTTAGTTTAGTCAATGAAGAAGTCTATTGCATTTAGAAGCTCTTTACCATTAGCGGCACGGTAGCAAAGACAGATTCTAAAATTCTAAATTATTTGAATAGAAAGTGAGAGTCCTACCAAGAAGGCTTGAGGTCCGAAAGCAGATTATTTTCTACTTGGTTGAACCACCTGTTAAAATAATGAATAAGATGCTTAGAAAATTTAGGAAACGTTATAAATCTGACATACTTTAATCCTAGCTATTGTTATTGAACTCAGATAACTATGTATAATGAAATAAATATCGATTAGATGCTCAAATATTGCAAACCATACTATTGCAAATACCTACCAAATTAGTACAATTAGCGAATACTTTTTTTTAACGGGTAATATGTAGTTAGGATATACTACTAATACAGTGTACAGCGGTTTTTAATTTAATTTAATATTTGTACATACAAACTAATGCCTATCTTCCTATCTATTAAAAATAATTATAATAATAGTGAACAAAGTGACAAAAACAACAGTTCAATAATTACAAAAAATGATAGGCGAATTAATATGCTGACTCTGGTCTATCATTTAACCTCTTAAAATAAGATAAAAACCATTAAAATATTGATTTAATCATCTAATAATCATCATTTAATAATTAATAGATCTTAATCGATTAATTATTAAAAATCAATATTAAGAAATATAAAATGGATGTTCTTCAGAATGCAAACTTATCAAAAGTATAGCATTAGGAAATGTATAATAAGAAATATATAATGTAAATAATAATGTTATAATTTGTAAATAATACTAAATATTACTTTTACCAGTAAATTTTACTGGTTGGTCTATGCGATCATAAAAGGAGGCGGGTAGAATAAGCTTACTTTTCTTAACAAAAGATGAGGGGTAGGCACCAATAGTGGGTGTGTACTTTTTAATTTGTAAATCTTCTACATTAATAACTCTTTATCAGATATATCAACAATACTCATATTTTTTCTGCATCTTGTAATACTAGTAATCTTTGACATAACGTAATATTATTTTAAATTTTGATTTATGCAAAACAAATACAGTAGTAATTACTAAAGGTGTCTGATTCTCATAATCATGAAACAATTAATAAAATATATTGACGAGATGTCAATGGTCTTTATGTAATGAGTAACATATGCTATTTTCATCAACTTAGTTTGAATAGTTTCTGTGCTAGAACTGATGAAAGTGTAGGTAAATCTACTCTTTTATTATAAAATATTAATAAATTGTTAATGATTAGATTTTTTTAAATATTTTTTTCATATATACTAGATGAACCTACACAACACGCAAACAAGAATTAATCAATTTTTTTGATTTTCAACATTTCACAGGTAAAACAAAATTGCTGCTTACACCTTGCTCTTATTGAAATTAATTTATTTTAAAATTCAAAACCAATATGATATATATATATATATATATATATATATATATATATATATATATATATATATATATATATATATATATATATATATATATATATATATATATATATATATATTTTTAGATAGAGTTAATTTTTATCTATATTTTATATATATATATATATATATATATATATATATATATATATATATATATATATATATATATGAATAGAAAGATTAATGCGCGTATATAAACATATAACAAAGGGATAATAATGGGAATTCGCGCAATAGATTTATAAGAGGAAGTTAGTTGCAGCCGTATACACGTGTTTCGCACTTATTAGTGCTCATCAGTACGGCATAGCAGATAGAAGAAATAAAATTTAAGCAACAAACTAGAAACAATGTATAACACAAGGTTTCACAGATAGTAGCCAACCACACATTTGTAGTTTCGGCTCGAAGATATTGAGTTTTCAATACAACAACAAACGTCACTACGGAGGTAGCTATAGCCACTACCGTGAGACAACCTAATCCCAAAACATATCAATATGAATAGAAAGATTAATGCGCGTATATAAACATATAACAAAGGGATAATAATGGGAATTCGCGCAATAGATTTATAAGAGGAAGTTAGTTGCAGCCGTATACACGTGTTTCGCACTTATTAGTGCTCATCAGTACGGCATAGCAGATAGAAGAAATAAAATTTAAGCAACAAACTAGAAACAATGTATAACACAAGGTTTCACAGATAGTAGCCAACCACACATTTGTAGTTTCGGCTCGAAGATATTGAGTTTTCAATACAACAACAAACGTCACTACGGAGGTAGCTATAGCCACTACCGTGAGACAACCTAATCCCAAAACATATCAATATGAATAGAAAGATTAATGCGCGTATATAAACATATAACAAAGGGATAATAATGGGAATTCGCGCAATAGATTTATAAGAGGAAGTTAGTTGCAGCCGTATACACGTGTTTCGCACTTATTAGTGCTCATCAGTACGGCATAGCAGATAGAAGAAATAAAATTTAAGCAACAAACTAGAAACAATGTATAACACAAGGTTTCACAGATAGTAGCCAACCACACATTTGTAGTTTCGGCTCGAAGATATTGAGTTTTCAATACAACAACAAACGTCACTACGGAGGTAGCTATAGCCACTACCGTGAGACAACCTAATCCCAAAACATATCAATATGAATAGAAAGATTAATGCGCGTATATAAACATATAACAAAGGGATAATAATGGGAATTCGCGCAATAGATTTATAAGAGGAAGTTAGTTGCAGCCGTATACACGTGTTTCGCACTTATTAGTGCTCATCAGTACGGCAT
>CAKMYN010000078.1:0-39271 GCA_929113105.1 Agrypnus murinus
TGAGTAGGTATTGGCGCCATTGAGCCGCCTCCCACTCCTTTTTTTTGGCCACGCCCCTTTCCCCTTCTCCCTTCTGTTAGCTCCTCCCCTTGCTTCTGATTGGTCGACGCCATTTTGAATCGCCATTTTGAATCGCCATTTTGAATAGCCATTTTGAATCGCCATTTTGAATAGCCATTTTGAATCGCCATTTTGAATAGCCATTTTGAATCGCCATTTTAAATCGCCATCTTGGATCGCCATTTTGAATAGCCATTTTGAATCGCCATTTTGAATAGCCATTTTGAAATGTCATTTTGAATCTGTCAATTTTGAATGTCATTTACATATCCGCCATTTTGTATCTATCATTTTCAATTTGTCATCTTAGATTTCCCGCCCTTGGATTTGAATTTTTAGTACTGCTACTGCCATCTATCGGCGACGTCATGTCATCGGTATAGTAGATTCCTCTCTCTCGCTCTCGATTGGTTCAGGCCCTCTCTCTCGCTCTCGCTTGGCTCTGACCCTCTCTCTCGCTCTTGCTCTGGCCCTCTCTCTCGCTCTCGCTTGGCTCTGACCCTCTCTCTCGCTCTTGCTCTGGCCCTCTCTCTCGCTCTCGCTTGGTTCAGGCCCTCTCTCTCGCTCTCGCTTGGCTCTGACCCTCTCTCTCGCTCTTGCTCTGGCCCTCTCTCTCGCTCTCGCTTGGT
This sequence comes from Agrypnus murinus, assembly GCA_929113105.1. Taxonomy (NCBI): domain Eukaryota; kingdom Metazoa; phylum Arthropoda; class Insecta; order Coleoptera; family Elateridae; genus Agrypnus; species Agrypnus murinus. The sequence goes on from CAKMYN010000078.1 coordinate 690, forward strand.
TCAGGCCCTCTCTCTCGCTCTCGCTTGGCTCTGGCCCTCTCTCACGCTCGGCTTTCGCTCTGGCTCTCTCTCTCTCTCGCCTTCTCTCTCCCTCTCTCTCCTCATTTCCAACTTGTCATCATTTCCCGCTGAAAGATTTGAATTCCTAGCGCTGCTAATGCCATCTATCGGTAACGTCCTGTGATCGGTATAGTAGATTTCTATACACCTGTAGATAGGCAACCTGCTACACTTTTTTATAAAAATCAATGGATCTAACGAGTTTCGAACCAGGGTTCGTAAAGTACGTCTGTTTACAAGTCCATAGCTTAACCCCGAGACCACGGAGCTTGTCTTTTAAATTACTGCATACGAGTTATTTATAAAAATGCTTTCACGTATATTTGATTAAATCCAATTTATTTAAAAATAATTCCCGGAAAATATTGATAAATATTGTACATTAATAATAATAATAGGAAAAATGCTTTTTGAATCCTAAAGATTTATTTAAATAAAACTTAAAAAATAAAATAAAATTTTAATACTGACGCTCGGTTAAATATGTTTTCTAAGATTATCCGAATGCGCTAATATTATTACTACATGAGGCCCGTAACATCAGTCGATCCGCGGATTTTTATATCAGTACAAAATAATTAGATATAGTTATATTTACTATCTATTCTTTTAAACAGCAGTTATACTTTCCATGATTACTTTATAGTCGGGTATGTAGTACCATTATTATCCTACATTAACTTATATGAAAAATGAGATCGGTAAGGTAAAAACATGACGTCTTGATTGTAAAATTTATTTTCTGTAACGATGATTTCACCATTGCTAATGAATTTCCAATTAGCGGGTGTAGAAAGTTAAAATTCAAACATGAAAGACTATTGGTTTAATCGAAATATTTTAAAAGTTGCCGACGGCTAATTATTATTTAATAACAACCGTAAATTCTGAGTAAATCTGTTTGGATATTTCCTGAAGCCTAAATCAATTTTGTTTGTATTAAAATCTAGAAATTTTAGAAAAACGGATTTAAAATAAATTGTATGTAGTTATACATTGTGAAATAAAAAATGCAAGAATAAAATACGTACACGGATTAAACTAAACTATATATATTAAGAAATATTAATTACGGCTTTTATAGGAGCTTACAGGAAAAAGATTACAGTCAATCAAGATCACAACACATATCATTAACTAGATATAAATAAATATATTATATATTGAAGGTAAAGACATGAGGATATCCATCGTTTGACTAATGTCTATTTATTAAAACAAATAAGTTATGAAATGAAGCAGGGAGTCTATTCAATGAACATTGCCTAATACTTTTATGATTTTTCTAGCCTATAGATCAGCAGTTAGAAACACGGGCCTGCTAAATGCCTGCGATTCACCTACCCTATCAATATGTTGTACAATTTTAGATATGTAATGTATACGTTTTGTTTCTTACTTAAGTCTATTTTGTTTGTATGTTTGTAATATTTAGACATTTACGAAAATTAAATCAAGCTGAACAGCAGATTACTATTTTAAATTTAATAGATCATACGAATTATCTTACCCTGTTCTGAATGACTGCTTTGTATATCATGATGTGATATCATACAATTATATTCTAGTAAGAATTGTAATAAACTCACTGCTATAAATAACAACATTCTTTATCACGATCATCTATCATTATCATAATCATCTAATGTCATGCAGAGTCAGCAGCTAGCTCCTAAGTTCGTATATGCGAGAATCGGTATTATATAACACACACATCAGTCTACATTCATTGCTCTAATATTGATAGGAACTTTCTAGAATCTATACAGTTGTACTACATATATTCAACTAATTTGAATATACGATAACTGATACTCATTATACTTCTATGCACACAATCGAGGTATCAGTACACTCCAACCGCGTGATCAAGATTGTAGTATTCAAATCAAGCTTCCTAGCCCCTATATAAGTATTCTAGAACACAGAGTATTCATCACTAAACGTATTCTTCATATATGAAATCATAAAATTCGAGTCTAACTACTGACGAAATGAAAGAATAGGTGCAATCGGTTTATGCCCATACCAGGCTCCCTATGATTATTATAAATGTCTTAACAGAATAAAAAGGGTGAAATGAATATAACTTATAGGATTTAATCAAACTAGAAGAATATCGATATATCCTACGTTGAGAAAATAATTATACTATGTAAGCATCGATACGCTACATATGATTGCGAGCCTGAGTATAAGCATAAACCCTATACTACAGATTTTTATCCTTTTTCATTATATCTACTACAGACGAGGTGAATGAATAGGTACATTTAACATGCGTATGCTACAATTATCTAATTTTCTAGGTTTCTAGACGTAATGTAATTTTGAACAGATTTTAACCCTTTTCGTTATATCTACTACTCCTGTAAGCGATTTCTACATATACGTTCTTATTGTTTATACACCATATAGATATTCGTAGCATCTAAAGTAAACTCTTATTTAAACGTTATTTTACAATATATCATACATTTCAGCAACTCCGAAATATGAAGATATGTAATAATTTACTATATACTTTTGTAGGATATTAACTCGTATAATTAATACTAATTTGTAATTATCTTCGATACCTTCGAAATATAAGTCTATAACATATCTACCCAAAAGATTCGCCGACAAACTTACTGAAGATAAAGTGGTCGATCTCAACCAAAAGATAGCGAATACAACTCTGTCTCTAGGATTGGTTTACCTAGGTAAAGTAAAGACAGAAAGATATCAACTGTATGCTGACTGTATGTTCATCGAGACGAATAAGGTATGAAATGTAACAGGTAGTCTATTCAATGAACATTGCCTAATACTTTTTTCTGATTCTTCTTCTATCCTATGGATCCGCATTTAGAAACATGGACCTGCTAAATGCCAGCAATTCACCTACCCTATCAGTATGTCGTACAATGCAAACATTTAATATTATTATTAAAATTTTATAAATAAAAACGATAAAAGAAGTTTATAGTTTTCATTTATTTTTATGTTAAACATATACGGTAGCAGGATCTAGATCGATGTATACAAATTCATATATGACAGAAATGTTATTTATCTCAATACATACCTAAAACGTATTCTTCGTATATTCAGTAAGAGCTACCCATTTTTTTTTCTAGACATTCGAATTTTGAACAGCTTAATAATATGTTTTCTCATTTAATCATAATTAGGTTGACTTTATATAGTATTTTTCAGGAAAACCTTCCTCAGAAAAACCCGAATGATTCTTTACATAAAAAAAAATTAAAACATTTGATTACACAATAATCCCATTTTCGATACCTTCGAAATATAAGTCTATAACATATGTTTGTAATAGGTATTTATAACTTTGAAACACAGGGTAGTTACCTCTTGCAAAATTTACAGTTATGAGAACCCTGAAAACTTAACCTGGAGAAATAAATCAGATAAACATTTTACTTTTATTGATACGATAACTTTGCATACTAATACCGGGTGATTTTTTAAATTTCTGATCTAGTAAGTCGTGATTTTTACGCCGTATCGAAGGTCACCGAAACGTAGGGCGTAGCGTTGATCACACTGCTATTCCAAATGTCATTTATGTGACAAATTGACTACTTACTTTTACATTTATTAAACAAATTGATAAATATTTAAACAGTGATCATTTGCGAAACATGCTTTTACCAAAGTGTGCATTTTATTGCGAGTTTCAGTTTAATTCAAAACACGAGGAAACAGTGAAGCACAAAAGACGGCAAAAGCGAGAACAACACTGGAGTAGGTTATGTTTATGTCAACATTTTTGAAATCTGACAGTTGTGACAAATCGAACGATTCAAACTACGCCCTACGTTTTCCGCATCTTTTGTTTTAAAATTATGTCATGGCTTTCTAGATCAGAAATTTAAAAAATCACCCAGTATATGAAAATAATATAATATATATCGCCTGATAAATAAAATTGAAATTATTCTTTTACAATGAAATTATTCTTTTACAATGAAATGTGTTTTGAAAAAACACGATGAAACGTTATTTTATATTAATGCAAGAGTTCTGTTAACGCATTCGTTATTTAGAGATTCACTTATAAGTACACAATCTATTTAGCTGATTCAATAAAAATTTCGTTATTTTTAAAATTCCTAACGAGGGACCTACTGATAAGCGTTATATTATACCAGGTACGTATGATACTCTACTGCTGATTGCATACCTGATGAACGCAGTTGTACAAAGTAATATAGGATATACGTTACAGAGAAGTTTAATTTTCCGTGCAACAAATGACCTATATATATATTTTATGTACAATGCTGACATTAACATATTTAGCGCATACCTGTTGAACATAGCTCTACAAAGTAATATTTAAAAGACTTAAAAGGCTTATATTTTAGAGATCGGATACAGTCGCATATACTCCTGTATATTACCTCTAAATTTTACTTTAACAATACATGTAGTCAGGTTTGGCGTAAATAACAATTAGGGATATCAAAGCCATACTAACTGAACGCTAACATAATATGCTGTACAGGTCAAACTCAATTAATTAACCCTGGGGCTATACATCCTTAGACTAGAAACAGTCTTGAAACAAAAATGGCTGAGTCCACCCTGTTAGACAAGAAATCAGAGTATGGGCGTGATAAATAAAACATATAAAGTTATTTTACAAACATTTATTTAGTATACATAACATAATACAAGAATATAGATCATAAGTTGTTTTCTATGACGACTGTTGTAGTTCTACGGGTCTCTGAGTCGTCGTATGCCCTCGCAGCAATACTAATACGTATAAAGTCCGACGACTGACTCATTGGAACTGTACCGGTAGCCCTTTCCTTGTTCAACTCTTCGTTACTATCACAGTTGGTAAACGAGGAATCACATTCATCAATACCCAAATGCATGGCTGAAGTCATATCTTCTTCTTCTTCTTCTTCTGTCTCAACGATATCAGTAGGTCCATTTGCTTCCTTTACAAGAGCTGTCTTTACAACATTTGCGTTATTATGTACGTTCTTTAAATGCCTTTTATAGCTGTCGATGCGTGAAAGATATTTGAAGCAATTAGAACACCGGACTTTGATTGATTCGTGAACGCTTTTCGTATGTCTTTTTAAGTTGTCAGAGCGTGAAAAAGCTTTGACACAGCTAGAACAGCAGATTCTGTTTGAATCGGGTATGGTTTTTACGTGTCTCTTGCCAGTGAATGGCCTCGCGAAAGACTTGAAGCAAACCGGATACTGTATTTTGCAATCCTGTCGACCAGAGTCATTCTTCTTACATACGTCGTTAGCGTGCTGCTCCATTTCGACTAATGAAGGAACAGGAACACTACCCCGCCTATTTATACTGATCGATCAGCGCAATCGGTTGTTCTCGGTTATAATCGTAAGCGCTCGGAGCAATATGTATGCTCGAGAATGAATCGTAGGTTCTATCCTAAGTGTATGTAACCCGGAACCGATGTCCGTACATTTTAAATTATCAAACTTACCATATAAACATGAATATTTACTACATTTGCTTTAATTCTTGTTCCCTCCCTACCTACCTACCTACCGTAAACAATATGACATATCTGCGTCTAAATACAGTGAACGAAAGTACTAGAGGAACTTAATACCTTAGATCACGGCTGTTTCTGGATACGTGATTTCCTCTTACAATATCTATAGTTATGAGAACCTTGAAGACTTAGCCTGGAGAAATAAAACATCGTCAGTTTAAAAGAAATAAGTTCGTCGCCATATTTAAACGTTATTTTACAATACATCATACATTTTCAATAGCTTCGAAATACGCAGATATGTAATAATATACTATATACTCTTGTAGGTTATTCAACGTATCTATAGTAAACTCTTATGATTAATAATAATCTGTAACCTTATTGTTTTTTATTACATCACAGGTTAAAGCGTACGAATATAATTTAGGTTAGATTAGGTTAGAGCCTACGAATACATTTTTAGTGCAGAACGTAGGGAGCAGAGTAAGTACAAAACAACATACTTTCATACAAGAACGTTTATTGATACGAGTAGTTTCGACGCTACTTAAAACATAATACATAACTTATATATATATATAATATCTATTAAAATAGTACATTTTGTATACACTAATAATGGTACTACATACCCGACTATAAAGTAAACATGGTAAGTATAACAGCAGTTTAAAAGAATAGATAGTAAATATAACTATATCTAATTATTTTATAAAATACTATGTTAACTAAGAGGTTATATACAGAATATATACGCCTGTATTCGACCTCTAGAGGGTTCATAAGACTAGACTAGACCAGACCAGACCAGACTAGACCAGACTAGACCAGACCAGACCAGACCAGACCAGACCAGACCAGACCAGACCAGACCAGACCAGACCAGACCAGATCAGATCAGATCAGACCAGACCAGACCAGACCAGACCAGACCAGACCATACCAGACCAGACTAGACTAGAGTATAGATGATAGACTGTAAAATCATGAACAATTATACCACCTGTAATATAATAGAGCTTACTTGATATTTTAAAATTAGTGGCTGAATCTAATTATTACAGAATTCAATTGTAGAAACTGAAGATGTAATCTTTAAAACATCTAAAGTTAGAAGTTTTTAGTAGTCAGGTTAGATTAATAGAGGGTGTTATAATCAAATCGTTTTTAGAAACTATTTGTTTTGTTAGATTGGCTCAGTAAGGAAAAACAACATAGCTGTAGTCTTGATTTTGAAATTGAGATAGCTCGGGACAAAACGATGAATACAAAGTTTAGAAGTTTATTTCAAAATTCTGTGATAAAAACATTAATTCTTCTTTACTTTACTTTAAAACCCAAAATTGCATGATAAATCAATATAAATGATTAAATTAAATGAAGCAATCTAGGTTAGACCCCCAAAAATTATATTAAGGTTATAGATTTTAGACTCCGGTTGTTGCAAAGATTCAAGAATCTCTATTAAGATTAGTTCATAAAACAGTTATTAGGTTAGAGCATGTAGTTTCTTACAAAAAATCTCTATTAAGATTAGTTCATAAAATATTTATTAGGTTAGACCATTGTAGCTACTTACAAAATCGTCATTAACATTCGCAAAACTTACATATAATATTAGTTGGGTTACAGTCTACGAATATATTTTAGGTTAGATTTAGATCGCACGCGACCTAAATCTAACCTAAAATATATTCGTAGACTTATTAAGCTGTTCAAAATTCGAATGTCTAGAAAAAAAATGGGTAGCTCTTACTGAATATACGAAGAATACGTTTTAGGTATGTATTGAGATACATAACATTTCTGTCATATATGAATTTGTATACATCGATCTAGATCCTGCTACCGTATATGTTTAACATAAAAATAAATGAAAACTATAAACTTCTTTTATCGTTTTTATTTATAAAATTTTAATAATAATATTAAATGTTTGCATTGTACGACATACTGATAGGGTAGGTGAATTGCTGGCATTTAGCAGGTCCATGTTTCTAAATGCGGATCCATAGGATAGAAGAAGAATCAGAAAAAAGTATTAGGCAATGTTCATTGAATAGACTACCTGTTACATTTCATACCTTATTCGTCTCGATGAACATACAGTCAGCATACAGTTGATATCTATCTGTCTTTACTTTACCTAGGTAAACCAATCCTAGAGACAGAGTTGTATTCGCTATCTTTTGGTTGAGATCGACCACTTCTGGCCAAATCTGTTCAAAATTACATTACGTCTAGAAACCTAGAAAATTAGATAATTGTAGCATACGCATGTTAAATGTACCTATTCATTCACCTCGTCTGTAGTAGATATAATGAAAAAGGATAAAAATCTGTAGTATAGGGTTTATGCTTATACTCAGGCTCGCAATCATATGTAGCGTATCGATGCTTACATAGTATAATTATTTTCTCAACGTAGGATATATCGATATTCTTCTAGTTTGATTAAATCCTATAAGTTATATTCATTTCACCCTTTTTATTCTGTTAAGACATTTATAATAATCATAGGGAGCCTGGTATGGGCATAAACCGATTGCACCTATTCTTTCACCTCGTCAGTAGTTAGACTCGAATTTTATGATTTCATATATGAAGAATACGTTTAGTGATGAATACTATGTGTTCTAGAATACTTGTATAGGGGCTAGGAAGCTTGATTTGAATACTACAATCTTGATCACGCGGTTGGAGTGTACTGATACCTCGATTGTGTGCATAGAAGTATAATGAGTATCAGTTATCGTATATTCAAATTAGTTGAATATATGTAGTACAACTGTATAGATTCTAGAAAGTTCCTATCAATATTAGAGCAATGAATGTAGACTGATGTGTGTGTTATATAATACCGATTCTCGCATATACGAACTTAGGAGCTAGCTGCTGACTCTGCATGACATTAGATGATTATGATAATGATAGATGATCGTGATAAAGAATGTTGTTATTTATAGCAGTGACTTTATTACAATTCTTACTAGAATATAATTGTATGATATCAGATCATGATATACAAAGCAGTCATTCAGAACAGGGTAAGATAATTCGTATGATCTATTAAATTTAAAATAGTAATCTGCTGTTCAGCTTGATTTAATTTTCGTAAATGTCTAAATATTACAAACATACAAACAAAATAGACTTAAGTAAGAAACAAAACGTATACATTACATATCTAAAATTGTACAACATATTGATAGGGTAGGTGAATCGCAGGCATTTAGCAGGCCCGTGTTTCTAACTGCTGATCTATAGGCTAGAAAAATCATAAAAGTATTAGGCAATGTTCATTGAATAGACTCCCTGCTTCATTTCATAACTTATTTGTTTTAATAAATAGACATTAGTCAAACAATGGATATCCTCATGTCTTTACCTTCAATATATAATATATTTATTTATATCTAGTTAATGATATGTGTTGTGATCTTGATTGACTGTAATCTTTTTCCTGTAAGATCCTATAAAAGCCGTAATTAATATTTCTTAATATATATAGTTTAGTTTAATCAGTGTACGTATTATTATTCTTGCGTTTTTTATTTCACAATGTATAACTACATACAATTTATTTTAAATCCGTTTTTCTGAAATTTCTAGATTTTAGTACAAACAAAATTGATTTAGGCTTCAGGAAATATCCAAACAGATTTACTCAGAATTTACGGTTGTTATTAAATAATAATTAGCCGTCGGCAACTTTTAAAATATTTCGATTAAACCAATAGTCTTTCATGTTTGAATTTTAACTTTCTACACCCGCTAATTGGAAATTCATTAGCAATGGTGAAATCATCGTTACAGAAAATAAATTTTACAATCAAGACGTCATGTTTTTACCTTACCGATCTCATTTTTCATATAAGTTAATGTAGGATAATAATGGTACTACATACCCGACTATAAAGTAATCATGGAAAGTATAACTGCTGTTTAAAAGAATAGATAGTAAATAAGTTTTATTTAAATAAATCTTTAGGATTCAAAAAGCATTTTTCCTATTATTATTATTAATGTACAATATTTATCAATATTTTCCGGGAATTATTTTTAAATAAATTGGATTTAATCAAATATACGTGAAAGCATTTTTATAAATAACTCGTATGCAGTAATTTAAAAGACAAGCTCCGTGGTCTCGGGGTTAAGCTATGGACTTGTAAACAGACGTACTTTACGAACCCTGGTTCGAAACTCGTTGGATCCATTGATTTTTATAAAAAAGTGTAGCAGGTTGCCTATCTACAGGTGTATAGAAATCTACTATACCGATCACAGGACGTTACCGATAGATGGCATTAGCAGCGCTAGGAATTCAAATCTTTCAGCGGGAAATGATGACAAGTTGGAAATGAGGAGAGAGAGGGAGAGAGAAGGCGAGAGAGAGAGAAAGCCAGAGCGAAAGCCGAGCGTGAGAGAGGGCCAGAGCCAAGCGAGAGCGAGAGAGAGGGCCTGAACCAAGCGAGAGCGAGAGAGAGGGCCAGAGCAAGAGCGAGAGAGAGGGTCAGAGCCAAGCGAGAGCGAGAGAGAGGGCCTGAACCAAGCGAGAGCGAGAGAGAGGGCCAGAGCAAGAGCGAGAGAGAGGGTCAGAGCCAAGCGAAAGCGAGAGAGAGGGCCAGAGCAAGAGCGAGAGAGACGGTCAGAGCCAAGCGAGAGCGAGAGAGAGGGCCTGAACCAAGCGAGAGCGAAAGAGAGGAATCTACTATACCGATGACATGACGTCGCCGATAGATGGCAGTAGCAGTACTAAAAATTCAAATCCAAGGGCGGGAAATCTAAGATGACAAATTGAAAATGATAGATACAAAATGGCGGATATGTAAATGACATTCAAAATTGACAGATTCAAAATGACATTTCAAAATGGCTATTCAAAATGGCGATTCAAAATGGCTATTCAAAATGGCGATCCAAAATGGCGTTTCAAAATGACTATTCAAAATGGCGATTCAAAATTGCTATTCAAAATGGCGATCCAAGATGGCGATTTAAAATGGCGATTCAAAATTGCTATTCAAAATGGCGATCCAAGATGGCGATTTAAAATGGCGATTCAAAATGGCTATTCAAAATGGCGATTCAAAATGGCGTCGACCAATCAGAAGCAAGGGGAGGAGCTAACAGAAGGGAGAAGGGGAAAGGGGCGTGGCCAAAAAAAAGGAGTGGGAGGCGGCTCAATGGCGCCAATACCTACTGACATGAACCTCGGAAGCAATTAACTAAATATTTTATGCAAACTGGTCAACAAAACAATAATTTCTGATACTCGTCAGAAACTTTAAATATGTATCTAGTAGTTGAAGATGAAACGGCTTGTTTTAGGAAATACCTGACCCTTTTTTCTCTAATTACAAAAGATTTTGACACATCTTTATGACATTTTCTGGACGATTTTCATATTTCTTAGGAAAACGAGAAAAAACAATTTTGCACATTGTGACATTTCCTTGCGCCAGATCTTTTGCTTTATCATTTTTTATTTGTTCCAGAATAATGGTCTTAGATTAAACTAAAATTCTAATAACTGTTACAAGTAAGATGTAGATATTTTTAATAACCTATTGAAATTTCTATTAAATCTAGGTTATAGTCAAATATTAGGGCTTAAATTATATAATTAACCAAATCAATATTTTACATATTACAGAACATATAACAGCAGTGAACAATATTCTGGAAGAGACATAATACTCTTTAGCTATATACAATAATACGTACATGCATTGAACACAACGCAAGTACAATATTATAATTTTACAATTTATTACAATTGACTAAAATGAATCTTCTTGAATTAGAAGAAATCATATTTTTATAGCATTGATGTGAACTATATATAATAATAATATAATATCTAATTCAAAAACAAATTGACCTAAAACGTAAAGTCTTTGCAAATACTAGTATTAAAACCAGATGGGATAGTTAATTTGGGTAATAAAAAACAAGAATCTAAAACATGCCAACAAAGTATCTTTCCTAAATAAAGAGACCATATTTTATGGTTGACAACCCTACCCTAAAGAAAGTAGTTAAGAATGTAACATCGCCACTGACGATGTTAGATGCGCATGCACAAGAGTATCTTTTGTTTAACTGTGTTAAGAAAGCACAACCATCGGTCTTTCTGTATCTGACCGCCCAACAAACTACAGCTAACGAGAGGTACCTATAATAATAATGTTTTATATCCTTCTGTAATATTTTAAGTGTACATAGTTTAATTATTGTAAATTTGTTTAGGGTTTTAATTTCTGAATAAGAAATAAATAAAATTGAAGTTACCCACTAGTATAATTACCCACAATACATCACAAAAAATAGAAGGATTTTGAACTTTAAAACAGGAAATTTACAATAAAATGAAATTATATTTTATTCCGTATAAGCGAATGGACATAACTTTTACCCTCTTTAAATGTAACTATATTTTTATCCATTTGTACATACTATACTTAAAAAATTTAATAACTAATAAGTATATTTGTTTTTGGGCGAGGAATCAGGATGGCGGAGCATCCTTCGTACCTCATGGCACCGATTGCTATGATCATTTGGCCGACCCTACTAGAATTTAGCCGAATCTGGGGGAATTCCACCCCCAGTAGGGATTTTTAACGTGCCAAACATCGCATTGACACGGGACCTACAGTTTTACTTCCTATCCGAGAAGAAGGCATGTTTTAAATTTTTCTCCGCTATGAAAAATTACCAGCTCGGCCGGGGATCGAACCTGCGATCATTGGATTATGAAGCAAACATGCAAACCACTAATCTACCGAGACTGGCTAATAAGTATGATAATCATTTATTGAAACTTGGTCAATAAAGACTATTTTTTGCTAGTTGACTTACTTTGAAACCTAATTGAGTCTCATGTAATATTTTTAACATATCTTTTCTCAATGACATTGGAACTAAATACATATGCTAATTTTTATTAAGAAACAACTGAAGTATCAATGTGTATAAATATATGAAATAAAAATGTCACTCAAGCAAGAAGATACTCGCAAAAAGATTTTGTACACTTACCAAAATAATCCAAACATATGCTAATAATTAATGGGATTCGGTCAATTAAAAACAAAATTAAAATTAGTTTTCTTTACGTTTCTTTTTTACGGTATTTTTATTTTTTTAATACCATCTTCAGAATCTAAAATATAAGAATACAATATCAAAGATGTATAAATAAAAACAATTAACTTACGAAATTAATATTTACAAGTTTACATCACATTGTGCTTGGATACTGGATATTTGAACTAAATATTAGTTTATTCTTGTAATAAACTATATTATTTCCTACTTTTATATCATTTCTTATTTTAAGATGATGTCTGAGTTCACCTTCCGCATTCCATCCAAGAAGCTGATGGCCATCCATTTTGATAGTTTTTTTTTACTTTTGAAACGTAAGTATTTTGCCGGTCTAAATAACAATAAAATAATGTATACTTACTGTAACTGAAAGCTCAAAAAAATATCTGCCACAGCTTGAGATTTAAACTCTCTCTTACAAATTAATTAATCAAGTCGTAGGTATTGGTTCCACAGCTGTATAAATTGTGAAAAGAAATAGATAAGGGTTTAAACACAAATAAAGACTAAAAAGGGCGCCATCTGGTTATGAGCTTAGGTAATTATAAATTAACCAATCAAAGATGTTAATTGAATAAGCATTAAAAATTATTAAATCCATTAACCAGAAAATGAATAGAATATTTAGTTGAAACAAAATTTTGTTTACTTAAAATTGTTGAAGAAATGAAACTAAGCATTCATAACTAATATGGTTCCGTTTTTCAGATCATTCAGTTTTGAATTAATAACATTTATTAACAGGAAAATAATTAAAACACAACTTTGCATAGATAAAAATAAAACACACATCGTATATTTATTAAGTCCAACCTAAATTTATTAGGTTATAATTATACCAAAATTAATCAATAAAAATTCATTTAAAACTTTTCATTAAATAATGAAAATAGCTCAAAAAAATTGATTAGATCAACCACAAATATTGTTCAAAAGCATTAACACAAATATTATTGATTCATCTTATTCTGGACAAAAAGATAAACAAATATCTAAATGAGATTAGACAAATTAAATCAGTTCGAAAGTATCAATATAAATGAATTGTAATTAAATTAAAGTTTAAAGATTTTTAACTAACGAGGAGAGCTCTCCCTACATAAAAATTCTTAACTGTGAGATTCTTAATTCACTGAATTACAAACAAATCCTTAAAACTACAGTACCTTGAGTATTTTCCATCAAACTCATGGAACACCATACATATAGTCCAGAAGAAATTGGAAAGTTGGCCTTTCATTTCGGGAAATTGTGGTAAAACTCGGCGTTGCTTTGAAGTGTGGATTCTCCGTACCAAAAACGCAATATTAATTAGTAATACCAGCCCATATGATTACATACACCAATAGAGTCAGGCACGAAAAAACAAGATTTTAATTTGTTCTTACGTAAATACGTATGTATTTTCCACGGAAAAATAGCGAAAATGTTCTGGAGCTTCAAATTGTTTTAATTCACTTATAACATTAAATGCGTTTAAATTCTTTAAGCGGAATTTTACTTTACAAACGCATGAAAATCGGTCACTAAATTTAGGATTGCTTTTTAAAAGATTCTTCTTTCGCTAGTAACTGCACTTATATGAAGATTAGATTAAAGGAAGTAATAGTAATTACAAGTCCTTCAAACACAATTTAACGGAACGTAAAACCTTTTCGAAAGGATTTAGCACTTAACGAAATAACTTTAACGGTAATGCACTTTAAATAGAATGTCTTTCAATTCTAAGGGATTAATGAACAGTAATCCGTAAACACTACTTCAAAATCGATCAATCATTATTGATCGGAACTCAAACGATAAAACAGCTATCGATTTCTAGCTATCAGGGTGTTGTGTCGAGTCTCCAGAGTGGAGTCTGTATTCGTATAAGTATTCGTCTCGCGTCAACCCCAGCGAGTTTTTTTATTAACTTTGCTCTCCATTGCTACGCGAAAACACATCTGTTTTTATGCGGCAAGGGCGCTTGTTGCTTGGCCTACTATAGGATTCCCGACCTTACGTATAAAAAGCAGTACATGAAATTTCGCGCCCAAACAGTGTGGAATAATATTGCATGTGGCTTGTAGACGATATTCCTACGCTACATTGACTTAAAATTTTTAAAACGCAAATAACAGACAAAAAAAAGTGTATTTACGAATCGTATACACTCAAAATGTTTACCGAAATATTTCTATAAATGAGTTGACTAAGCGCTTCTCACGGTTTCTTTTCAAGGTTTTTTTTTGAAGCAATTGATATTATATTAAAATGCCAGGTAGCAAGATACGAAAAAGACAACATCTTTATGACGTTACTTCTTTAATTACAGCAAATATGAAACATTCCCTTCTTAAAAGTGCTTTCTATAGAAAAAGTTTGCATGATGAACTGCATATTTAAATAAATCGAAGTCCACAGGACCGAACTTAGGATTTTTAATAAGAATTAATACAAAATTCTGCATACTAAATGCCGGTGGAAAATGTACCCGTTACACTTTTTGCAATATACGGTCTTCTGTTTGTTTTTGAAATTCCTTTAACTTACCATTGCTAATGCTAAATGCACCGACACCAACTGTATGGATAATATCATTAGCAGGTAGTTCATTTGTTAATTAGTTATATCAGCTATATACAATTTCGAGCCTGCTAAATATTTCAGTTAAAATCTATAAATTAATAGTTTAATTATCAATCTTTTAAGTCTATTGTTGTTTACTAATGAAAACCAATGTAAACCAATGGTTTACAATAATTGAATATCCGTATTTTATGACCGTAGAAATAGTTATGGAACTTTTGACAGGTAAGGCATTCAGAAAGTAGCTCTTTATCTATTTAAGCATACTTTGTCTCTGTATGTGGTAACGACCTAGAAGCATATAATTTCGGTTTCTTATTTTAAAATAAACAATAACCTACAGCATCTTTTGATGAGTCGCATTGTATACCTAGTGACTGTTTTTTTATGGGTCAAATAGAACTAATATTGTAGCACTACTCATCAAGAGGATCAGCATGCATTTTTGTCCATAACCAAGTTGTACTGTTTTTCAAAAAGTTTCTGAATGGTGAAATCAGTTCTGATAAATTTGGTATAACGCTTCATATATAATGGTTTCTAAGATTCTTTGTAACTCTATCTTATTTTTAATGTATTTCAATTGCAGAGATCAGAGATTTATCCGGTTTTTCAACTATGACTATATTATGAACCCATTCATCAAATCTGCTAACTGAGAAAATTATTTTTGTATTTACAATTAATTGAAACATCTTTTAAAGTTTATTTTAATTTGACGAGGCACTCTTCTTGGCTGCGTTGCTATAGGTACTACAAATTCTTTAATCTTTACTAGGTGCCAACTTCTTACCCTAATGGGTAAGCTTTAGTAACTAACGCATTCTCAAAACACTGCTATTTTTACTGCTTGTTGCTTTTGTTGAAATACGAAAAAAGAATTCAAGCTCGGATCCTCACCTCTCTCTCTTACATCGCGTAGTTCAATAGGGTTTGGGTCATCCAGCGCTAGGTAGCGCTGGCTGTAAAAAATATACCGAGACACATGAATGATAACACAATGCATGTACTTCAAGATTAGTAAGATACATAATATAATAATAATGATAATAATAGTCTTTATTTGTACATAGATATAATTTTTAATTACATTTACAAAAAGAAAACTTGCTCTTGGGCGAAGTTCAGCTTTTGCTGCTCTACTACAGAACCCAACTTAAATTACAAATTTCTGGTATTTCTTAAATAATTGACAGTGAGTTTTATAGTTTAACAATTTTGGTAAATGAGATAGTAATAATGTTTCGATAATAGTATTTTATGTTATAAGGACGAAAAATTAAATATTTCGGACGATTTGCTGGAAATTGCTGGACGAGGCAACGCCGAGTCCAGCAACAGCAAAGAGTCCGAAATATGTTTTTCGTCCGTGTATCATACATAATTTTTTATTCGATTGCAAAAACTTTACAAAATTAAAAAAAATGATTTATTACTTTAATTTTTTTTATTGAAGATAAACAATTTAAGTAAAAATTAACTATTTGCTATTAATATTAAACGTACAATTGGTACAATTTTGGAAAATAATGGGGTGATTTAAACTATCACCCCTATCGCACTTTTATTAATATTTTCTGTTCCTGATGTAACACTTATGTCATATGGTCTATGGTCATATGACTCATATGCCGCCCTCTTTGAACTGCATTCTGAAAACTGATTTGAACTATTTACGTGTATTGCTTTATTAGTAATATTTGGTGTTTCTGTTGAACAGTAGGGTTGAGTCTCTGTTTCTCCAGCATCGAGAATTTTTCGAGCAATATCTAGTTTATTACTCAGAGAATCATCTATGTATCCCTCAGCCACATTAGAAGACCGCCATCCTCCATGACGTTTCAAGGAGGTTAAATCGCCCCCAGCATCCACCAGTAATGTAGCGGACGTCCTTCGGAAACAATGAATTCCTTAGGATTGGGAAGATTTAAATATTTAGCAATTTCTTGTGGTATAGAACCAAATTTATGTATGCCAACAACCTGCTTGGCACATTTTCCGTTTTGGTATCGTAAAAAGAATCGTCTATCACTTATATCTTTTGGACGAAGACATGCATATTTTCTATAATATTCTAGGTATTTTCCGGTTACAGTAAATGATCGGGGTTTATTGGTTTTGTTGCATGGAATTTTTATCAATAATGCAGAGCCTAAATTTTCTATGTCGTCCACCGTCATGTGATACAACTCCTCACGCCGACATGCACCCGCAATTCCGAATATGGATGCAACCTGTTATAAAATGATAACTGTTAGTTGAAATCTGGAAGTTAATTATTGTTCCGTAGAAACTTACCTTACACATTAAATACTTGGCGTCTGGGGCATATCAAGGAATTTATGGAAATCTTGCTGAGATAGGACCCTGGATTTTTTGGCTAAATAGCCGTTATGCTTACTTTTTAAAAATGCGTGCAGTTTCATATATTTTGATATATCCACGTTATGTTGTAAATTCAACATGGCTCTTACCATAGAATAATGAGACCATAAAGTTGAAGATTTCATTTGTTGAGACAAATTTGAGAAATATGCCAGTAAAACATTCTCGGAGAAAGTTCGAATATTATTTTCTTGGCGGTAAGTTTCAAATTTTTGATACGCCCTCTCATAAACTTCTTTGGACTTTTTGGGAAGCAACTCTATCGAAGCTTGATTTGCGGCTTCTCGCACCTCAGGAGGAGTACACATTAACTCGTCTTCACTTGACATTTTAATATGATCACTGATTTAATTGGATTTAATTTTTTCGTTGTTGATCGAACGTCACATTGACATCGGCAATTTGATTATTTCAATAATTTTTATTTTTGCGGCCGAAAAACGTTTTTCGTCTTTGGACGAAAAATGCCGTTACCGAGCAATCATGGTCTTTAACAAAACGATGGCGTTTTCGTCCAGATTTTCAAACCGAAAAATTCTATCTTATGGTACAATCGAATAAAAAGTATTTTAAATGTAAGCATTATTGTATATTAATAATATTGACTTATGTTAGTAGATTAAAATGAGAGGAAAAAAAGAAAAAGACGTTACTGTTTGCTTAGTAAATGATTAAATAATTTTTTTCGAAATCTTGGTATAGTTAATGTTTTGAAATCGTCGGATAATAGATTATAATGATGGGCAATACAGTATGAAAAAGATTTTCTGAACATTTTTAAATTAAAAGTAGGAACACTTAGCTTGCCCCTGAATCTAAGATTTAAATGATGTACATCCGTGTGGAAGGTGATCTTGTTATATAAATAGGGAGGTGTCTTCGTAGTGATAATTTTATGGTATAAACATAATTGATGAACCTTTCGTCTATTACACATATTCAACCAGTTGAGTTCGTGTAACCAATATGATATGCGCTTTTTAATTCCATAAATTAGTCTTGTACATGAATTTTGCATTTTTTGTAATCTTTGAATATCTTGCGAGTCTAAGCAAGGTCCGTAAACAAAGTCGCAATAGTCTAGTTTTGATAAAATAGGGCTATTGCACAAGATTGTTTTAAGGTTTTTATCAAAGCTATGGTGATTATGATATATTAGACGAAGGTTGCAGTAGGCGCTTTGTAGACATCTTGATACATACTGCTTGAAGCGGAATTCGCGATCCAGCGTCAAACTAAGGTTTTTTACTGATTCACTTACGAGTATTTGTTTTTCATTTATTTTTGTGACAATGTTGTTAATTACTTTAAGTCGATCCCTTTCTTTACCAAAAAGTAACACAATACATTTAGTTGGATTGTGGGCAAGGCTGTGATCATTTGAAATTTTACATAAGTTTTTTAAATCGTCATTTATAGCATTGCAGGTTAGTATAGTATCTTTAGGGTTTAGACTAGTGTAAATTTGTAAATCATCCGCATAAAAGTGCAACTTGCTGTTTTTTAGTACATTAGGAAATTGTGAAGTATATATACAATAGAGCAGGGGGATAATAATGCAACCCTGTGGAACTCCTGAACTTATCTGAATAAAATTTGATGTCTGTCCATTCAGTGTCACTGTTTGTTAACGGTCATTCAAATATTTTTCCATAAGTTTAATTGCACTATTTTCTAAACCAACGTAATGTAGTAAAGCAATCATACTTGCACGATTAATTGTATCAAATGCTTTTGAGTAGTCCAGAAGCACCGCCAAGGTTACTTGCCCTGTATCCATGCCATGAATTATCTCATCAGTAATTAGAATGCTAAAGTACTGTAGTCCATTTATTGATAAATTTATAACCCATATTGTCAATTGTTGCATTGAAACTAGTTACTTTCCATTGGCCTGGAAAGGAGCTATAGGGCTTCCTTTACCCAAGATTGTCAACCCGAAGACTTTTTCTGACTTAAGAATAATCAGCATATTACCCTGTTTGTCTAAGATATTTGAAAAAGTTTTGTACCAACAAATGCATACATTTTTTAATGAAAATAATTTATTGCCTACGTGTCAATCCGGGTTCAGAGGAGGATTTAGTACAGTGGATTCCCTAGCTACTGTTACAAATGATATAATCAAAGCGACTGATAAAAAAATGATTACTGTATTAATATTACTTGATTTTTCAAAAGCATTTGATACTATTAATCATGAACTTATCTGTGCTAAATTACGATATTACGGATTTAATGATGCTGCTGTTAGTTTGCTTAGATCTTATTTATCGGAAAGGACTTTAATAATTAAATATAATAATCAACTTTCTAATTCTTTTTCTATTACCTCTGGTGTACCACAGGGAAGTATTCTAGGCCCCCTATTGTTCATAATTTATACTACTGACATTTTAAAATCTTTAAAGTACTGCAAAATTCAAGCTTATGCAGATGATACACAAATTTATAAATCGTTTGCTTTTACTGAGAGAGCCGTGGTGTATGAAAACATTAATAGTGATCTAAATACTATAAAACAACTCTCATTAGAACATAATCCAAAACTTAATAGTAGCAAATCAAGTATATTATTGTTTGGTAATAATCATCACCTAATGACTGTGAAGAATGATCACAACCTACATATTGACAATGAACAATTACCCATAATGGACTCTGCTAAAGACTTGGATATTATTGTTGATAGCAGTTTACGATTTAAGCAGCACATATGTAAATTATTGCAAAAAACTTACTGTTCTCTAAAGTTACTGTATGCTAATAAAGATATTTTAAATTCTACTCAAAGAAAATTGTTATCCCAATCTTTAGTATTGTCACATTTTAATTATGGTAATATTGTGTACAGTCGTTGTTTAGATGCAAGAGATAAATATCGTATACAAAAAGTTCAAAATTGGTGTTGCAGATTTATTTTTAATTTGCGTAGATACGACCACATTTCACATAAAATAAATGAACTAGGATGGTTAAATATGGAGAATCGCTGGAAATATCAATTGGTTTCGTTCACCTGTGATACCTAGGTCAGGTGTTCACTCCGTGAACACTCGCTATAATCATCTACTTACAATGCCTCATCATACTTCTGCTTTTTTTCGTAGAAGCTTTACTTATAATGCAGTTAAATTATATAATTCTCTACCTTTAGGTATTAAAACTGATAATTCGAATAAGTTCAAATGTCAGTTAAAGAAATATCTTTTACAAAAACAATAAACCTTCACGTGTCTTGTACAAATATTTATCCATTTAATTTAGTTTAACTTAATTAATTAAATAAATTGATTTGCATTTGAATGTACATAATTATATTTAACACTTTTTGTTTTATATTATATTTGTTCTTATGGCTTCCTGGTTAAATAGAGTAGCCTTTGGCTAGATTTCGCCAGGAAACCATACAATATTAATTTTTGTTCCATTTGCAAAAAAAAATAATGCAATGTACTTACTGTAAAATAATCAATTTCCGGGTTTCACTCCGTGTATTCACTATTCGGCTCCTAGAGGAACCAGACAATGGTTGACGACGTTTCGGCAAGATCACACTTGCCATCTTCAGGTCACTTCTAACTTCCTTCTGCTTCGCGTGGTTACACGATGTAGACTGACGTCTTGCTGCAGCGGTTGGTCTTTATATACGGTTACGGTGTTGCGCATGGTTGCGGTCGGCTGGTTTTTGGCGCGGCTGCGTGTCATTGGTCTCGCTTGATCCGGTGGCTTTCTCTCGCTTTCCCTTTTATCGTTCTGCTGTGCTGGTTTTCGCTTCTTGACGGTGATGCTGGTTTCCAAGCTGATGGTAGTCGCTGTGTATCGTCCCTGGTATTAAGATTGTTCGGACGTTTCTCGATCTCAATGGCTTCTCTTATGGTTCGTCGGGTCTTATGTTGTATATTCGCTAAAACTTTTGTATTTTGTACGACGAACCATAAGAGAAGCCATTGAGATCGAGAAACGTCCGAACAATCTTAATACCAGGGACGATACACAGCGACTACCATCAGCTTGGAAATTAGCTATAACCAGCATCACCGTCAAGAAGCGAAAACCAGCACAGCAGAACGATAAAAGGGAAAGCGAGAGAAAGCCACCAGATCAAGCGAGACCAATGACACGCAGCCACGCCAAAAACCAGCCGACCGCAACCATGCGCAACACCGTAACCGTATATAAAGACCAACCGCTGCAGCAAGACGTCAGTCTACATCGTGTAACCACGCGAAGCAGAAGGAAGTTAGAAGTGACCTGAAGATGGCAAGTGTGATCTTGCCGAAACGTCGTCAACCATTGTCTGGTTCCTCTAGGAGCCGAATAGTGAATACGCGGAGTGAAACCCGGAAAAGTAGTGAAGTATCATATAATATTCGCGGAAATTTAAAATGTAACATATATATATATATATATATATATATATATATATATATATATATATATATATATATATATATTAAATAATATTTTGAATGCAAATTCATATAGAAAAATTTATCGACTCCGCTGGGACTCGAACCCAGGACCCTCCACTGTCTAGGTGGTATCTCTACCAACTGAGCCACAGAGAACGACTACCAGCATAGCGAGAAATCCTCCATATGAATTAGATATCAAGCAAACATGCAACTAACTAGATATTTTTTGAATACTCTGTGGCTCAGTTGGTAGAGATACCACCTAGACAGTGGAGGGTCCTGGGTTCGAGTCCCAGCGGAGTCGATAAATTTTTCTATATGAATTTGCATTCAAAATATTATTTAATGTAAAATCATTATCCAACTTGATAAAAATTAACTCTATCTAAAAATATATATATATATATATATATATATATATATATATATATATATATATATATATATATATATATATATATATATATATATATTTTCGTTACAAGTCGAGATCATTTGGAGTTACAAACTATACAAGATGAGATCCCTTTTGCAAGGCGAGATCGGATTTTGGATCTCGTTTTGTATCTGTGTGTATATCTTACTCATTCAAGGGGCGATGTGAAGGGAAGAAGAAATTCAAATTTTTGGTAGGATCTCACTTTGTACCCATTTCGTGCAATTTTATACTCTGGCAGTTCATCTAACCTTACTGTAGGGGGCACTGCAGCTCCTTTTATGTATAAAACCTCAAAATGTATGTTACAGTCAAGTCGAGATCCGGTATGCTTGACAACATCGCAGATGTATTTGCAGCTTGAATTCTTGGAAAACGACATTGTCACGCCTTCTTAGTCATCGAACTGGGTTGTTTATTTTTAAAATTACTTCTATACATGGGCATGCGGTTCTTATAAATAAATATCCTTTTTTTATCATTTAAATAAGATAAGTAAACTATATTATATTGGTTACGTTTCAATATGGCGCGGTTGAAAGCAAATTTAGTAAAATTTCCTAATTTTGGCATTTCACATGTGCATATGTCAATAGTCTTAATCGATAGATACTTTGACTTCCTACATATTGAGAACGAGATTCAGAGATATAATATCCTCATTCATAACTTGCCATATAACATTTTACAACTACATTCGAATCTTATCAGGTTTATTGATAACAATAAACTATCATTCGAACCATACACCACGTTCATCAACGAACTATTAAACTACTACTTGGGTTCTTTTTTAGATAAACCTACTTCATACAACCCAAAATCAAATATTATCTCTTCTCCCAAAGAGATTACAGATTTCTGGTTACAGCAAAATGATTCACCTGAATTTTTTGGTCTAGTTAACCTATTCAAAAACGAAATCATTTCTCCTCATAATTTCATAAACACAAACTGTAATCAAATATCAGAAGATCCGCCACAAATTCAGGATCCTAACCCCCAATTAAGTGACGATACTCAAAACGTAATTTATCAATGCAATGTTCTTTCAAATGCACATGCATCCACTGATACTTTCTGTATTAATAATTCTGAACATTCAAATTTTGAAAATCATGTTTCACAGGATAATACTTCTATTACTGAAAGTATTACAAATGAATTAATTTCAAAAGTGCTTTTATTCAACAACCAAACAGAATCAAAATCTCCTACAAACATTCAAAAAACATCAAAGTCAGTTAGGGTACAGCTAAAATTGAATCCTAACCAAGGTGTTTTAAATCAGAAAATGCAAGAGCTTCCGAAGGCCGACGGTTTGGGGATATCAATCGCCGTATCTTCTACGAAGACTTCCTTGGATCCAGAAAATAATTCCTGGAATCTACAAGCTGCAACACCTCCAGTTCCTGATGGAAATCACATCAATAACGTTCCTCAAGAACCAAAAGCTACGACACCCGTAGTAACAGCTCCTGAAAAATGTCTTCGAGAGTTCTCGGACACAACGATGCCGACATCTCTCGTTTCGCCATTGGAACGATGCCATAAGAAGAGATTGTTCTTGGATATAACAGGATTAATATCTGTTTTTCTTTATTTAATTTTGATGTTTAGTTTGTTTTCTCGGATAACCATCAACGAACTTCGCAACAACCTTAACCTTAAGCAACCAAATTTTGTTATATCAAAACGCGAAATTTTATGCAAAGGTCATGCGATTAAACGGCCTTATTACCTCGTAATTAGTACAATGCGAACATTCGACTTTTTGCTAACCGAGAAAATTACAACTGTGCAACTGCTATTGACCGATCTCAAATTATCTTATCATAATAGCAAATTCCATTTCGCTAATAAACTTTGGCATTATGTGCAGTGTACCAACTTTCAAGTTAATACACCATAAACACAAGTGCAAAAATAACAGTAGTGACTTATATTTTGCCACGTGAGCTTTGTCAACTCGACATTACATGATATCAAACATTGATAACATTCAACTAATCAATCCTGAATAGCATTTGGACCTCCCAAATATATGTGCTACTGGATTAAGCTTCAAGTGTTCATTCTCCTCAAATAACAGGATACAAGAAGATTCAATCATACTCTCCAACGGGCAATTTCACCTAGTAATTCCTACAACCTTAGGACAATGCTATGAATGCTGCCTCCGTTTTATGAGATCAATTCTTCCAATCCTACGGACAAAATGAATACAACTACGTTTATCAATGTTGACCAAATAAATCGTAACGCAAGCATCACTTGTTCACGAAGCACTTATTATGTTGTTCCTTGGTTTTGTTCACGTTGCTAAATTTTATTTCTTTCTTTCTAGTAAGAATTACAGAACGTCCTAACAAGTGATTCCTATACCATCAAGTTTATTTTAATTAGGTTAAGTTTGCGGCAACACCTTGCAATAAGCAGCTCATGTTTTTGCCTTAAGCAATTGATGCCACTTAGCTATCAGCAGCAAAGGCCTTGCAATTCTTTTATTATTAGCACCTAATTATTAGCATAAGTTGTAGTAGCATGTAAGGAACCATTGAAAAGATGCAAACGACCTCAACTTTTTTGTAGCTAGTATACATTAAACTTGCCAATACATACAAGTACGACATTAATGTATGCTATTTTTTTTGTTGAGGAATGCATTAAATGCCCTTTTGACTCATGGCTCATTACTTTTGGTACTTGTTCAGCCTTTTTTTACCCGGGGTGTAATGTAATGATATTCATCATAAAATCAGTCATTACTTCCATATTACCTCAAGAAGGCATTGCATGCTAAGTGATTGCCATGACAACAGTAATCAACAATAAAATTATAAATAAATATCTCATAGAAGTTACATGTGTTTTATTATCTTCTAGAAGAGATAACTCATAAGATGGTGTGCAAGACCACACAAGCAACCTGTATTGCCACATTGGTCTTCCACACACTACAGTTCCATCAGCAGCCTGCGCATGTGGAGCTAACTTTGCGGATGCAAATCGCATAATTTTGCAATTTGCTAAATTTCACAGACAAAGAAATAAACTCTTTAGAGATTTAAGGCGTTTTCTAGCGATGAACCGTATTTATAAATGTATTAAACATGGTTGAACGAGTACGTCATCATTTGAGAAAGTCGCTAGAATGAAGCATTTTAAAACACTACTTTGTAAGCGTGGACTATTCAAAGAATCGTAAACGTAAAACATAACCTATAACCTAAAAATCAACAAAACTTTTCTGCAAGTGTGTAATACTGTAATATGTAAAAATAACTTTATTTTGTTACAAAATAATGGAAGTTAGACGTATAATTTTGACCTGTGTAATTACAACTAGATGTTACTACAATCAAACAACTCAATATCAAAATCAAAAGGCTGTTAGTGCGCAAGTCACTGGGGGGGTTTAGTGAACGCAACCGTTGAGACCGTTGACTGACAGCGCTTCGCTGAACGCTGCTGCTGAGTGTGCACTGACTGTCAACTGATACAACAAAGATAACAAAAAAGATACAGAATATATCCCAGCGGTTGAGTTCGCTAGACGCCCCTACTGGTTTAAATACATTTTTCACTACGGTTTAAAACTGTTTGAACCAGTTGCATGTATGACGTCACCGTTGCATCACTAGAATGACACTTTTTAAATACAACAGTAAACGGTTTAAACCATTGGGAGTGTATTATCAGCGTACATCCCCAGTAGCACACAATATTTTTTTAATATTTAAAAAATATAAAGATAATATTATATGTGTTTTAAATATTTAAAAGATTAGGAAAGTATTTATAAAATATTGAAAATGAAATATTTAGAAATATATTAATATACATATTAAATAAATATGTTATTTGTGTGTAATTTTTAATATTTTGAAACAAATATCAAACAAATAATTTATTTTTATTATGTACAGTAGATATCTATTGGTAAACATTGAATTGTAGATCTTGCTTATGACCTTGCGCGATCGTGTATCGTCGCGCACGGTCGTAGGAGGCAGGCAGGACCAAGTGCAATGACGCCGTTACATTATTATTGTTTTGGCAGTTTAAATTGTTTTATAAGGTATGTACAGGTATGTATTAATATACCATAAAGTATTTCTCATCTTAGTTATTTGTATTTATTGCGAATTATTGTGGTGTTTCGTATAAGAGAATACATTTTTAACAGTAAATAGTGGGCAGAAAAATTAATTAGTTTAGTTATATACTATGTACAGTGCAAGTGTAAAGTCTGGAACTATCGAAATGAAATCTTTTAAAAAATCGGCGAAATTGGTGTTTGAATTTTATGTGGAGTGATATAGACATTTTTTTGTTTTACAGGAAAATGCCATTACGTAAAAGAGAATCCGTTCTTGATCTGACTACAAGGCATTTTCGTCGCCTGTGTAATAATACCAAGAAGCCAAGAAAAGCTGCAACAGAACCATTTGTAATTGATAATTATTATTTGGACAGTTTTTAGTTCTAGAGAATCTTTAGAAAATTGTAATAAATACACCAAATTAAACATTGATAGTAATGAATTTTCTGAAGGAGATCTAACAGGCGAGGAATGTCTGTACAAAGTACAATTGCATGAAAATCAAGATTATGAGTATAATAAACTGTTTAGTACAGATGAACCATGATGAGGAAGTAACTGGAATAATACTTTTTCCCAAGGTCCCAAAGACAATTTTATTACATGACTCCAGTGGTGATAACAAAATAAGAAATGACTATTCTACTCCTACGAATAAAAGAGCCTGCATATCCACTGAAAAGCTGCTCATCATCAAATGGTGATAATATTACAAATAACATGGTTATTCAACCAGCTACAGATTGCTGTAAGTTTGACAAAGGTATGATGATTAATCACGTATGTTTAAATTTATACTTTTTTAAAATTTTAAATGTTTTCTAGAGTACAAAAGAAAAACCGAAAGTGACTTCCTCAGCTGAAGTTGGTTTTTGCAAATATTGAGGGAACAAAGTCGACCACAGATAATTCCTGATGATGATCAGAATTTCCACGCAGATTTTGAAGGGAGACTACCCATGAAGAGCGAAGAAGACATTGGTAGATGTGAAAGACGCCCAAGTACAAAGAATGAACAGAAAAAGATGATAGGTACTTGAATGCACATGTTGCTTTCCTTATAACAAATCTTATTATTTTCAGTTATCATTCCTTGCCCAAACTGGAAGTCATGAGATCAATACTATTGTAAAAAATATTTTAAAGAAACTTCACAGGTTCTGTCGCCTCCTTATATGACTGGGAGGGAAAGAAAATGTTTTCCTCCTTAATAGTATCTGACTGTATCAAAAGTATGTTAAATCTTCATTGTTCTTACCAATACGATTATTATTATGTTATTAAATATTACAGAAGCAGCAACCTTAAGCCCAAATGCTAAAAAACAACCGAGCACGACATCACAGCAGCTATTAAGAATTGGTTAAGATATGCTTCGACAGTATTAAACAACAGCTAGTAAGTACTTTTTTTAATTTACCAGCTTACCATATGTACGGAAAGCTCAAGGTGTCCACCAGTTATGGGACACTTAGACCACCAGGAAAGAGAAAACGATTTCAGATCTAACTAATTTAAATTAAAGGACGTGATAAATAAATAGATAGAGAGGCATTAAGAAGTGATAAAAGGAACTTCTGATTTTTAACTTTAATTATTTTGGTTGAAGTAACTTGTAAAAAATCTCCTGAGTTTTATGCTTGTATACTGTTTCGAAAATATTCCATTAATTTTAAAAAATGTTTAATATTGCCTAATCACATTTTCTATTCTTGGTCGCCCCACATAATGGTATTGGGCTTGACATCAAATTAAGATTTTCTTAACAATAATTATTTTTTCTTAAAATAATAAAACACTTCAATTTGTTGCAAACTTTACTTTACAATAATATGGTGACTAGAAGTATAGATGATTCTAAAAGTCCTTGTTAATTATATAAACTTCTTTAAAATATGTTGCTGCAAGAGAACCTGCTTCTTGATCATAGAAACAGGGCTTCAAATCTTGGTTGCGACTGAATTTTAAAAATTTAGTACAAGCATATTTGAGTTCGTTATGATAAGGTATGAAAGTTGTATGAATTATAAAGTATGGGGCAGCATTATCTACTTGCTACACTGACTTCATTACTTCCGTTGCAAACTGCAGGAAAAGTGGAATGGATTATGTATGTTGCTGCGTGCTTTCCATCCATTTTTAAATTTAAAGCATTAAAATTTTACAGAAAATTAGCTCACTGTAATTTATGTTTAAATATTTTTCTCAATATTTTAAAGTTAAATACTACTGCTTTGATTATAAACCTAAATCTGTTTTTTTTTATTCTTACAGAAAGAAGAATTATGAATCCCAAGACAACCTTCCTATTGAATAATTATCGAGTATTTATATATTTTACTGAGTGAATAAATTGGTTTTGCTATAATACATCTTTTATTCCAGTCCTATTCCATGAGGTGGGAATTATATCCTTAATACCACCAGCGAATAAACTGCTATTAAATTTAATATTTCAGTTATAATATAATTATTGAAGTCTTCAGGATGGATGAGTAGTTATTTTTTTATTGGATTGTAGTGAATTAAAATGAGCTGTAAAAATCTTTGTCAGGTGTATAATCCTTTTCTGATACTACCTACAATTACAATTAGAGAAGTAAAACGTTAAAATGCGTTCACCAACATTGGCACTGTTTGGCATTTTCTAATGGTTGATTTTGTGTCAAAATTTATAAGCGACTCCTTTATTTTTCTAGGCCCCTAAAACAGGAAATAATATTTTAAATGTGCAATTTATCTAGCAGATATTCTCTATAGGGTATGCAAAAGAACCCCATATTGGCATTAACTTTTTAAATGTTCGTTCTATCAAACAATGTATTGAGAAAGTTTGTATAGCAAATTATGCTCTATAGCAATATCGATTTTCCCTTCAGCACTCATTTTCTTGTTGATGGCCATTTTACCATTTCAAAAGAATATACATATTTAAATTCAAACCCAAGTGTTTTATTACCAAGTGTAACTCTTATGCTAAACAAACTTCAAACGCAATTTTTGTCAAAAATTTTCTTATGTAGCACTTGTTAGAGAATATCGTTTCATAAAGAGAGCAAAATTCTCTATTCACTAGAAGAACAAAATGTATAGGGTTTTATTTGAAAAGTTTAAAATGTCCATCAACAAGAAAATGAGTGGTGAAAAGAAAATTGAAATTCATGTTGCTCTAGAGCATAATTCGCTGTACAAAAATATTCTTAAAAACATTCTAATAAATAATATTCCAAAAATATAAAAATAATATTCTAGGAATATTATTTGAATCAGAAATATAACATACACGTAAGATGTCCTAAGTAGAATGTTAAATAAATAATATTGAGGATATATTTTAAATAATATATTAGCTAAATATTTAGGCGGATGTTGAAACAGATATATTTTAAATATTTGAGAATGAATATTTATATAATATATTTGTGCTACTAGGGATATAATATTCATAAGATATCCTAACTAGAATGTTATATAAATATTATTAAAATAATATTGAAGAAATATTTTAAATGATATATTAGCTAAATATTTAGGCGGATGTTGAAAAAGATATATTTTAAATATTTGAAAAAATATTTACATAATATATGTGTGCTACTAGGGATATAACTACAAGTAGGGACAAAGTCAGTACCGCGCTTTGATGTTACTATGATAGCTTTGAATGACCTTAATAAATGTTAGCTGGAAGTTCATTAGAGAGCTAATAGGTGGCGCCATAGAAAATACACTTTGGCGCGTTAATTTGAACCAAATAATTTAGTGTAGAGCTAATCCACATTCCATTTTTAGATTTTTATTGATATAAGGTAGAAACAAGAATTTGAAGGAAAGTGGATAAGTGAGTAAATGACTCTGTGGTAAAGGTTGATTACCAAATTTCATTGTTTGCAGTTTCAAATTACAAAAATTAAATGTGATTTTAAAGTTCACCGTTTCTGCATTCCAACAATTCAATTCAATTGTTCAGCAATTCATCCCAAATAAAACAATCAATGCTTGTTGAATGAAACCTTATATTTATATACTAGTACATGTTATAATAATAATAGTAATATGTAATACTTAAATGTATGTCATTTATCTGTTATTTATTGTACTATTACAAATATAAAGTTAATATACATCTGGTACTACAATAAACAAGTAAATGCAGAGACTATAATTAGTTATTTATAATCCATTTTTACAATGCATCACAAATTAATAGTTTAATCAAAAAATTCATTAATGTTATGCTACAAAAATTACGTTACAAGTAAACTTTGTTTTATTAAAGTTTGAATTGTATTTAATAGTAGCTATAAAAAATAGGTATTAATAAAAAAAAGTAACCATTTCAGCAAGAAAATATATTTTATTTCATTTCGTATTTCAAACAATTGTTTATATACCACAATTAGTAATATAAAGTATATCTTGATCTCCGTTGTCAATGACACCGGAGTTCAAGACGTTCTTGATCTTCGTTGTTGTTGGCAACGTAAATAATTTGATGTTGCA
This sequence comes from Agrypnus murinus, assembly GCA_929113105.1. NCBI lineage: Eukaryota > Metazoa > Arthropoda > Insecta > Coleoptera > Elateridae > Agrypnus > Agrypnus murinus. Next base: position 31,781 of record CAKMYN010000078.1, read on the forward strand.
TTATAGCCACATGCATGCATGCATGCTGCTTTTTAACTCCTTAGTTACGCGTATGATGACACAGACAAGGCAACTTGCTTCTTTATGCAATAAATTCGGATGGATTTTAAAAGGGAGAAATTAGGATTGAAATACGAAATAAAATACAACAACTTATGCAATACGGAGATAAAGCTTCTTTAAATCCTCGAAGATGTTATAACGCCGAGGCGCCAGCCTCGGCGTTATACATCTTCTTGGATTTAAAGTATCGCTTGATCTCCTAATTACATAATATATATTTTTAAATGTCTTAAAATCATCTTTAAATCATCTCCTGTCACCCGATCGACTAATGGTTGATGAGTTGTTTTTATAGCTGCCTCTAATTGTTTTTGTAGAGTGCATGCTTCATTTTGTATCACTTGATTTTTATGTATGCAATTTTTCTTTTCTTGGTGTCCTGGTGTTGAGTTGGGTAGTAGTTTGAGTAGCCATGGCATAGATGTTAACGGAATGTGTATAATACCTTCAACCATTCCTCCTGTGTTTATGGACAATTCGCAAAGAAGTATTCTTGGTTCATTTGCAGTACCTTCAGTAAAATCTATAAAGACCAACAACAATAAATTACTAAACAAATATTTAATGATATATCAGATATATGACAATTTAAACATAATTTATTGTTTTAAATATATCATAACTCGGAAAAAAAATGTTTGGTAGTACCTTATCGTATGTATAAGGATGTAATTCATAATTAATAGAAATATTACCTGTCAATTACATTGGAGAATGTTCTTCACTAACAATTTGCAAGACGCTCCAGGTCCGACTTGTGCATTGGGCCAGCTTTCTCGAGACATAAAGTAGAGATTGCATCTTGATGCAACATATTCTTTTTATTCTGGGTAAAGATCTTTTCTTAATGAACTGTGTAAACTCTGTAATATCGGTACATGGTACAAGTGCCAGTAGCTTGTAGTGGGTTGAATAGGTCAAGTCGCCTACAATCTATTACCCATTTATCACACCTATAAAAATTATATTTCTCTTAACCCTCGTTTTCTAATAATACTGTAAAGCAATGAACACCTACCTTGCAGAGTCTAGGGAATCGAAACAAAGATGTGTTTGCGTGTGCATACGAACGACAACAACTTCTTACTGCACATGTGTTTTTAATACTTTTGTCTTTATTATCACACATGATAATGTGAAAATAAACAATGAACTTTGAACAACAACGAAACACTGATAATAACCAGTATCAAAAAGTTTAAACCTCGTGAAAGCGTTGTTTATAAGTATTATAATCTATAAATGTCACTACCAGCAGTACCAGCTGATAAACTTGCAGTGCTGCTTAAAGCAGACATCCATCGAACTTCCAGACATGCGTCCTAAAATTTCCCGTTTCAAATTACTTTGCTTGTCCCTACTTGTAGTTATATGTACGCTGGTATTATGTTCCTACCGGTAGGTAACGAATTTCTGAAGAAAATTGTTCCTACCGGTAGGCGTTTTGTATGTCTTTAAAAATTCACCTATCGGTAGGTGAATTCTTTTTAAATAATTTTTCACCTACCAAAACTTAACCTAATTCAACAACAAAACCTAATCACGAATACATTTTTGTAACGTAACTATACATGGGTCATTTAGACATATTTTTAAATTAATCAAATTAGACATGCTCATTTGAAAACTAGAATGCAGTAAAATTTGTCAGACAAAATCAGTAAAATGTAACAGTTGCTTACTTTGTTTCTTTTAACATGTGCTGTTATCAGGCTTCATTCAAAAAAATGGTTATGTGTTAATTGTAAATGCTAATAAGGTGGTCTAAGGTGGCCTGATTTCTTCAGAATCAATAAGGCGGTACATTAGGGATGCCCTCTCTCATAAATAATTTATTAAGCAAGCTTTTTGAATGATTTTTAGATGTGCAATCTATTGACCGAAAACTCCGATTTTTATTAATAGTATAAAATTCAAACAGTCCTTCAGCTAACGCTAATTGCTTTTATTTTCCGAAATTAGTTTTACGGAAAAATCTTGTAACTTATCGGTAGCCAGATGCTTTTGCCCAAGTAGCGCTGGAATAGAAATTCATATGAAAATTAGTAACTCTAATTCTTTTTTGCATGCCACAATTAATATTCCAAAGTGATGCTTAATGGAATGTAATAGTTACGTGCCTCTCGGTATATTTTTGGCGCGTTAAAATTAATACGAAAAAATACAACTTTTTCATGTCTTCGTCATTGCCAAGAACAGCTGTTGTTAGTTGAGTGGGCTTCCCCTATTTTACAGATTTTAATTTTGTTTGATAAAAAGTGTGATTGGCATTATATATATGCAACTACGGTTATTTCTTGTAATTAATGTTAACTCAGGGTTTGTATTTAAACCTAAATAAAGTGTGCGATATTTATTTATATAATTGGCACGGTCAAATTAAAGATAAATGATATCTAGTTTTTGAAAAGAAATATAAATTCGTTGGATACCAATATTAAATATAGTTTACTGCAATTTAGAAGTTAGAAGAAAATTAATTAAAAAGTTTACATTTACGTTTATTGTTTCAACGAATAAACGTAATCTAGCTGTTTTGCTGTCTATGTTCGTCAAATCATGATTATCCATGAAAAGCAGGACATTTTGAAGATTTTGTGGGCACCGGAACAGGTGAAACAAAAGCGAGACTGTCCCGCCAAAAGCGGGACGTCTGGTCACCATGTAATAGTCGTTTATTTTGGTTATACTATAAAATATTTCCATAATATATTATTTTTGTAATAGGTACAGTATACAAAATATATTTACATATCTTTGAGAAAAAAATATGTTTTTGTTTTTTTATATCAGACAGTACAATTCCTTTAAGCTTTATATAGATAGTTAATATAACAAATCGGTAAAGCGGTAGGTGAAAAATTATTTAAAAAGAATTTACCTACCGATAGGTGAATTTTTAAAGAAATACAAAACGCCTACCGGTAGGAACAGTTTTTTACAGAAATTTATTACCTACCGGTACGAACATAATACACTCCCTAAACCATTTGATCGCTAGAAAACACCTCAAATCAAACTAAAAATAATTCAACTTACTAATCTAGTGCAAATCTTAAGAAGTAACAACATCTCAGTATATAAATCGTTGATGCAATTTTTAAGTACACGTCAAATAAAAATATAACCGTTCCTCCCCTTTCTTCTATCCTTTGTGAGAATACCTTTAAACTCTGTGTCCTTATTCAAGTAGTGTCTTACGAAAAGTTGTTTTAAAAGGCCCTGAAACGTGAAGTGTGTATCCCAAGTTTCATCCTAGCACCCTAGATACAAATAGATCAACGGATGAACTGTTGGCTAATAGGCTTGGATCCCACAAAGCAAAGATAAAAAAAAAGATTTAGTTTTGTAATTTTTTTTTGTAAATAAATGCTGAATTATGTACCTATTTAAGTTCATAAAAACTAATTGTTAAAAGATTAGTTTTATTATTACACACAATTCTATTTCCTCTTTTCAACTACCAATATAACAAGCCACAATAAGATAATTGTACAGAGTACATATCTGATTTTTATTTCTATGCTGTGCTACTAGGACCACTACCACTAACTGCCATAAATACTTTTGCGTCAAATCATAACATTCTAAACTTTAAGTAATATAATTCATTTGATCATAATTATAACCTTCTCTATATCACATTCATATTTTCTTATTGGTATGGGTGAGCACATGCTTTTGCAATTTGTAATTACATATATTACACAAATAGTTTCTCACTACTATTAGTGAGCATTTTCATTTTTCACATGCATTTCTAATCACATACATTACACTCGCACGAGCAGGTGTCGTTTCAAACCTCCTTTTTGTGAGAATTTGTGATTACATATATTAAACTAAATTGGTTTTTCACTACTATGTGTGATCAGGTGCCATTTTAAACTTCCTTTGTGTGAATATTTAAAATTACAAATATTACATCCAAATGGTTTCTCGATACTATGACTAAGCAGGTGCTGTTTCAAACTTTCTTTTTGTGAGCATTTGTAATTACATATATTACACTCAATTGGTTTCTCACCACTATGAGTGAGTATGTGCATTTGCAAATGTATTTTCTGTGTGCATTTATAACTACAAATATTACAGCCCAAATGGTTTCTCACCAATATGAGTGAGCATGTGCCTTTGCAAATATTTTTTCTGTGTGCATTTATAACTACAAATATTACACCCAAATGGTTTTTCACCATTATGAGTGAGCATATGCCTTTGCAGAGTTGTTTTCTGTGTGCATTTATAACTACAAATATTACATTCAAATGGTCTCTCACCACTATGAGTGAGCATGTGCCTTTGCAAACTTATTTTCTGTGTGCATTTATAACTACAAATATTACACCCAATTAGTTTCTCACCAGTATGAGTGAGAATGTGCCTTTGCAAATTCATTTTCTGTGTGCATTTATAACTACAAATATTACACCCAAATGGTTTCTCACCAGTATGAGTGAGAATGTGCCTTTGCAAATGCATTTTCTGTGTGCATTTATAACTACAAATATTACACCCAAATGGTTTCTCACCAGTATGAGTGAGCATGTGCCTTTGCAAATCTATTTTCTGTATGCATTTATAACTACAAATATTACACTCTAATGGTGTGTCACCAATATGAGTGAGCATGTGTGTTTGCAATCTTGTTTTCTGTGTACATTTATAACTACAAATATTACACCCAAATGGTTTTTCACCACTATGAGTGAGCATATGCCTTTGCAGAGTTGTTTTTCGTGTGAATTTATAACCACAAATATTACACTCTAATGGTCTCTCGCCACTATGAGTGAGCATGTGCCTTTGCAAACTTCCTTTTTGTGAGCATTTGTAATTACATATATTACACTCAAATGGTTTCTCACCACTATGAGTGAGCATGTGCCTTTGCAAACTTCTTTTCTGTGTGCATTTATAATTACAAATATTACATTCAAAACGTTTCTTACCACTATGAGAGAGCATGTGTGTTTGCAATCTTGTTTTCTGTAGGCATTTATAACTACAAATATTACACCCAAATGGTTTTTCACCATTATGAGTGAGCATATGCCTTTGCAGAGTTGTTTTTTGTGTGAATTTATAACCACAAACATTACACTCTAATGGTCTCTCACCACTGTGAGTGAGCATGTGCCTTTGCAAACTTCCTATACGTGAGCATTTATAATTACATATATTACACCCAAATGGTTTCTCACAGCTATGAGTGAGCATGTGCCTTTGCAAACTTATTTTCTGTGTGCATTTATAACTACAAATATTACATTCAAAACGTTTCTCACCACTATGAGTGAGCATGTGGGTTTGCAAATTTCCTTTTTGTGAGCATTTGTAATTACATATATTACACACAAATGGTTTCTCACAACTATGAGTGAGCATGTGCATTTGCAAACTTATTTTCTGTGTGCATTTATAACTACAAATATTACATTCAAAACGTTTCTCACCACTATGAGTGAGCATGTGCCTTTGCAAATTTCCTTTTCGTGAGCATTTATAATTACATATATTACACCCAAATGGTTTTTCACCACTATGAGTGAGCATGTGCATTTGCAAACTTCTATTCTGTGTGCATTTATAACTACAAATATTACATTCAAAACGTTTCTCACCACTATGAGTGAGCACGTGTGTTCGCAAACTTGTTTTCTGTATGCATTTGTAACTACAAATATTACACCCAAATGGTTTTTCACCATTATGAGTGAGCATATATGCCTTTGCAGAGTTGTTTTTTGTGTGCATTTATAACCACAAATATTACACTCTAATGGTGTCTCGCCACTATGAGTGAGGATGTGCCTTCGCAGATTTGTTTACTGTGCGTATTTATAACTACAAATATTACACTCGAATAGTTTTTCGCCACTATGAGTGAGCATATGTGTTTGCAAACTTGCCTTTAGTGAGCATTTATAACTACAGATATTACAGTCAAATGGTTTCTTACGACTATGAGAGAGCATGTGCCTTTGCAAATGTGTGTTTAGTGAGCTTTTATAATTACATAAATTCTGGTATACCTTACATATAGCATATGATTAGTATTACAAAGCTACATTGTAGGCGTTTTGTGGCAATGTACTGTTGAGTGGTGCTGACAGTTGCAACCACTGGCAAGCACTTCCTTAGAAATCTACAGCGAAATAACCGAGGCTTACAGAATCAGAGAGTGCTGCAAGAAAGTGTTTCCATCCAAAATGTAACGTTTGACACCTAGTAGTTCATAGTTTTAAAGACAGATAACAGACACTAGCTAACTAGTAAAATAGAGCCACTATATCGAATCAGCCAGGCCATGCTGGTGGATCAGAGTACTACAAACCGCCACCATATTGGGACAGGAAAGCATGATCTTTAATAATAGTCAATAGACAAATTAGAATTTTATGTATTTGACATTTAAACTTTTATAATAACAATTTTATAGAAAATCCTTTAAAACTAAACGTGGATTTGATTAAATTGAATACAGACAAAAATAATGAACAATTTTGTGCTTCTTTCGCCACAATATGGCGCCGTTTGTGGTACTATGATCCACCAGCATGCGCACGACTTGGAGGATTAGATGTAGTGGCTTTATGTACTTTAAAAATAATAAATACTACTGTTGTATGTAATTTTAACTACATTGATTTAATTGGCCATGGTTATATATGTATTACATCATAGGTCCATGATTACATTTATTTATATTGCATGTGTTCCATAAACCCTCTAAGATAAAAGTGAACTAAAGAAAGTGAGAGAGATAGGTATATATGAGATAAGCATTAATAGAATCTAATGCTATTTTCTTTGGGTGTACAAGGTTATATAACCATGTAAACATCCACGACCCTCGCGACCAAGGGGTTTTCTTTAGAAAAGCTTCGCAGAAACACATAAGAATTATAAAGTCTTTCCGTCAAGTATGTAACCTAACAATTTTACCACAAAATAGCAACTTTAACGTTGATTTTCTGATATTTACGCGTTGTCGCCGCCATTTGATTTAAGATTCCTATTCTCTGATGAGTTATTTTACACATCCCATTATCATTGACTTTTAGCCTAATTACTACAAAAATTTTATTTTAAAATAATTGCAAATACATAATAAACACAAGTTGGTATTTTATATTTATGGTAGGATTTTCATAGAAAAATTGGTTCCTGGCAAATAAAAACCCATTGTTAATTAATATTCTGGGAAAACTTTTATTTTTGGTAGAATTAAGACAGTCTATTAGCTAAAATTTAAATGTAAAATGAAGAATAAAATATTCCGTGATTGCCTCTTTGTCGTGACGTCACTATGTGGTTGGTACGCCTTGTTATATAGTTGGTGTTGCAAGAGGCATTCTATTTGGTGAAATACTTTTATCTCCAGAACCAATTATACAATTATATTGTTATAATTTATAATTAGTT
>CAKMYN010000079.1:0-39244 GCA_929113105.1 Agrypnus murinus
AAATTTAGCGTTTTCTAACCGGATTTCTAATTTTTAGGCCTTTTGTATGGCAGGGGTCCACCAATTCTGGAAGCATACAAATGTTGTAAAATTGAATTAACTTTGGAAGCATTTCTACATTCCAGAATGCCTCGTCTCTTTTTATGGTTTCTATAAAAAATCCAAAAGGATTGTTTATAGATTCTTGCCATACACAAGAATAGCACGTATTTCTTTTTGTTATTGCCAGTTGCCCTTGTACTTGATAAAAATACTTGTCATTTCTTTTGAGGGATATCTTGCCATCGTTATCTGGGTGCATGAAGGCAATTTTTCTGCTCTCTATTACTTCCCCAAGAGGTATCTTCTCTATAACTAGTGGACATTTAACTTCTATAATGGCATCTTCATTAACAAGTCCATCGGGGCTTGCCGCCAGAAATGGGTGTTCTTGATCAATAAATAATCCACATTCTTTTACTTCCAAGTTGTATTCACTTTCAAATTCTTTTATGGCAATTGGCTCATGTTCCAAGCCATAATGCGTTGCTCTATTTCCTGTAAATGTTGAGTACAGTATTTCCTTAACTGTGTTCACGCAAGATGTTTTGGCTTGCAATTTGCAGACTCTTCCGAAGTGAGATGTAGTCAATCTCAATGATCTTTCTTGTTTCCAGAGAGGGTTCCTTGACTGACCGACAGTATTTCGTTCTAGATGGGTAATCTCTTCTTTGGACTTTTTCAAGGTGTTACGGAACTCGATTTCTTGAATTTTATACTCTGCAGGTGATAACAGCTCAGCCTTTTCTGTGACACCATAATCTGTGTCTGGAAGTGCAGCAGTTTTCGTTTTGCGGTAAATTTGCCCCTTTTCCTTCTTGTTCTTTTCTAGCATTTGGCGTTTCCTTTTCAATTTTAGAGCATATCTTTTTGTAAATACACTTTGATCTTCTTGTAATAGTTCGTGGTACTCTGCCCAGCATTAAATAATATACTAGCAGCTTCACATCTTGTTTGATAGGAACCTCGAAGGGAATAATTTACCCTTTTCCCCCCTACAAATTTACACACTAACGAATTGTAATGTTCTGCCAAATTGTTATTCATGTTTAACAGCAAACTATTAACATTTAAAGTTAACCTGTAAAGAGTTGCTTCAATATCTTGATATAGGCCACATTTCTTCATATCAGGAACGAAGTTTTGTTCTCCTTTTTTTGTACAAGAAAAATACCCTATTTCTTGACATTTTGCATGCTCGCCAAAAACGTGCGAGGGGGCATTTAAAATGTCAGCAGTAAGCAGCTGCATTTTCTCAGCATCAGTTTTGCCTTCTATTATTCTATGACGTGCAGCTTTTGAAATAGATATTCTGAGGCGATACGCATTTTTCTTTAATTCTTGTCTGAGAGCTGGAGGTACTGGCTTATTTTCAGATTTACTTGTGGTTCTGGTGACAATATCTCGTAGTTTGGAAGAGAAATTTCGCAGCAAATGATTCCTGCATTCTACTTTTTCGACTAACATGTTTCCATATGGTTTCATTTCTAATAGTTTTTTATGCACCGAACTGTCTCCGTCGCCAACCATGCGAATATATCTAACTCCATAAAGTTCCAAACTTGATTTAAAACCTTCAAGAATGATGTCGGTTTCCATTCTCGTAGAACTTTTCTGCCAATTCTTAAAACACTGATGTTTAGGTATTTAAGTTTGTTTTGTTTCGGCCCTAGCGCATACAGTGCAATACTTATTTCGTACTCCTAAATATAATAACTTTCCTGTTCGATAACCGATTATACAGCCAACCCCAGATAAAGCATCATAGTTGACATTGTACGATCTTTTGCACCAAGCCCCATCAGTCACGACTGTTACGTACGGTATGTTATCTTAGCTAACTTCTCCAAGATCTCTGGCCAGCTTTGCTTCTTCTTTACCGGCTTCCTCCATCACAGCCCAAGCTTTGTGGCGTACGAGTTCGCTAACTATTTCGTGACATTTTAAATATGTTTTGTTTGACATCATGGGCATGTTCACGGTAGCAGCAATTTCATCCAGTTGGGCATAACCAATTCCAGTTGAAACAGCAGCTAATGTTACAGCTGTGTTGGTATCTAGAACATTATTCCCCGGGGTACCTTTGGAACTTATGTCGTCGATAAGACCGCACATTTTTCATTTAAATGAAAAAATACTCTTAAGTCCTCTTCTGGCCTCTTGAAGAAATTCCATGTTTGTTATGTTGCAGTCGAACTTATGTTTTAAATGGTTTGAGAAGATTTGATCAAAGAATTGTTTTATATCAACAATTCTTCTGCCGGTTACACGTTTTGTGTCTGCTTCCCTTTTTGTTACACCTCCCATGGTCATGGTGTAACAAAATGTTGTATGTAAACTTCCCCAATTAGTTAGTAATTATTAATTACTATTAATTACTTATTAATTAATATTTAAGATTAATTACTTATTAATTAACCTTCTGGATTTAGCAGATAAAATAAAATTTCTACCTATTTAAAAAATTCAATTCCCAGTTAAGATATTATTAATTCAACTACAACAATAATATGTAAAATGTATTATATCTGCAACATGTAGTGTATGTAATGTATCCTCTTTTAGCTTAGCAAATCTTTCATAAAATAATAAAGTATTAAGTTTCATTCTTGATCATAATTACAACTCTGGTCTGGTTCCAGGTAATAATTTGTTCGTTATCGTCCCATGGACCGCTCGATATTATTATCGGACAAAGACAAGTTCTGAGAGATAAAAATATATTTTAAATTATTTTGTTTAAATTGAATTAGTCGATTTGTGGAGTTATGCTTAATTTATCATAAGTGCGTACCTTTTTTTTCTATGTAACTATTAATCAAGTTTGCAGGAAAGTCATTTTTATTAGGAAAATATTTTCATTTCAAAAAATAAAAATATTAGATTTGTTTTTTAAATTTCTAATTAACTTTCCTGCATTCTTAAAATATATTTTAGTAGGATGCTAAATTCATGATTACAAAAAATGGTTGGGTTACGCGAAAAACGTAGATTTGCAAACAGTATATTCCAGAGTGCTTTGCTGCCAGATTTTAAATTTTTCTTTATATTCTTGAATGGAAATTTTTTTCTTGAAAACAACGGCTTGAAAATACTTTAATAAATAAAATAAATAAAAATACAGTGTTGTAGGTTACATCAGTTATAAATTGGAGTTTAAAGTTGATTGACGCGTGTAAACCCCGTTTATTATAAAAAATGTAAAATTAAAAGCAAATGTTTACACTTGAAACCACCAAAACAAATTTTGGTTAAAAAGCCTTGAATAATTATTGTTTTAAATGCGTTACTAGGATTGAATTAAGATTATTATTTTTTGTTTAAAAGAGTGACATGGAATTATAAATTATAGGACCTTCATCCAGCTTCAAGCAATCATTGTAGTATAAAATGCACCATCGTGCATAATTTTTTCTATCAAAGAAGAAGGAAAGTGGCAAACACTCTCTTATACAGCATGCACGCAGGCCCCAGTTTTCTCCAGCCTGTCATTTTCTATGAGTTTCTCAAAATATTCTTTTATGTCACTATATGTAGTTTTATAGCAATTTAACTTTATCCAACAAGCGTTGATCTTCGTACACTGGTATAACACCGTAAGCCTTTCAAAATAGAAAACAGCATTCCAATTATACTGTCTCAACAAGGATTTTCGAAGCTCCACTGTCTTTGAGGTACAGCCCAATGCATGACAGTACCACTTTTAGGAGATGAATCCAGTGTTGTAACAGATACATTATTTTGTGTATCTAGATACAGATACAGATACTATCAGAAAAAGGTACCTAGATACAGATACAGGTACTTTTACAGTGAAGTATCTAGATCCAAATACAAAGCTTAACATAATGTATCTAGATACATTTGTAGATACTTGTTTTTCACCCGGAATATAAGAACTTCCTAGTCAATTTTTCGTCCGAAAATAGTCATTTAACTAAGTATCAATTCCAGGGCTAGTCTAGGACAGCATTTTTTTTTAAATTTATACATATTAAAAATTGTTAAGCAGAAACCAGTATATAAAGATAAGTACAGCATGGCATTTGTGTAGATCTTTTATCTTCAGTTTTGGTGCTGTGCAGAATATTAATAATTTGAATAAACTCCTATAGTCTTCATTGTTTGAAAACCTAGAAAATGTTTTACCACTTTAACAGAAACCATCATAGCCTAGATATTATTTCTGATAACCTAGCTTCAAAGTATGTGTTGGTACGATTCACACTATAACAATTTGCTATTAGTTCGTAGTACTATTACACCCAAAATTCGCTAAATCTGGTTGCTTTTAGTTACCCTTGGTGTAACGGAATATATTATAATTATTTGCTCTTCAACATATTTTCAAACGCACTACATTAAGATAGTTCTTACTTTGAAAGTTCTCAAATTGACTGTTGACAGAAAAAATAGGAGTGTGTAACAAAATCCGTATAGTGCCTTTACGGTGCTCGAAGACTCACCAGTGGCTTGTCGTACCTAGTACTTATCTACAAGTCCAGTAAAATAACCATTCCAGACTTGTTATGTAAATGTTAAATATAATAACATTACTACAACTATTACATGTAATAAAGAATGAATTCTCTTCATATCTGAAATTATGGTACACTTTTATCTAATTGTTGTTGATTGGTACAATCAGTAAATTATGGTACAAGTACCATAATTATGGTACAGTTGGTAACACTGCCCTGGACGGACAAGAATGCTTCTTCCTCACACAATCGGTAATATCGTAATTCTGTAACAATATCCATTGTTTATAGAGTTTCTACATCTAGTCAGCCAGACTATACTGGCGGATCAGAGTAGCGCAAACAACCCCATTTTGTGGCGAGAAAAGCCCGAAATTGTTGATTATTATTATCCCCATTGAATTTAATTAAATCCATGTTTAGTTTAAAAGGCTTTTCTACATAGTTTTCATTCTGACAGCCCCAAATTGTAATATGCCAAATACGTAAGATGCGATTTTAATTTACGAATTACTATATTTTACACTTCTTTTATCTCAATATGGCGTCGATAGCGAAACTCTGATACGCCAAGTTGACCTGGCTGACTAGATGTAGTGACTCAATTGTTTAACGAGGTGACATATTTGATTTCATGATTTCAAAGCAATTTCATATTAAAAATTAGTTTTATTATGTTCGGCGGTTTATTTCAAATTTAAGATTCTACACATCATTTATGACAATTTTTGTATTATAAAATCATTAAATTATGAAAATAGTATCTGCACAATACAGATACTCAGATACTACAGAAAATGTACCTAGATCCAAATACAGCTACAAAATTTGAAAAGTATCTAGATATGTATCTAGGTACCATAAAAGTATTTAGATATTGTATCTAGATACTTGTATGTTATCTAGATACATTACAACACTGGATGAATCCCTCCAAGACCAATCAATAGGTTGGGATTTTTTTTAGACACACTGAATTTCTTTGAGCATGTGATGTACTTCTTCATTGCATCACAATGAACCGTTTAGTTCAGTTACATTTGATTTTCTAAGAAATAGAGAAACCATACAAGATCGTTGGGAAGGTTTTTACTTCATTTTCTTCGTTAACGTCACTATTTCCTTTTGTTTTGATAGTACAGTAGCTTTTGAGCAATACAGTAGTTTTTTCTTTTCCTTTGCGTCATAAATTTTTTGCAGTTTTCAATGGTCCAACACCATAGTGTGTGCTTGTCGAATAATTTATATGAAGAAAATAAGTTGTCTAGGAAAATATTATGATTATGGTTATTCTCTACAATAGATAGTAGATAAAAAACAAAGTCACCTCCCAACCCAAGTCTTGATTTTTTATTATTTGGAGGATAACTTGTATAAGTACCCTTCATCTGAACAGATATACCATAATTTGAAACCGAATCTTACAGGTTTTACTTTTAGAAGCATTTTGTTGCGAGTGCCGTCCAAAATATGGAACTATCTGTTCATCTAGTGATAGAAGTTGCACGAGAATACTCCATACTGCATGAGTTTTTCATTCATGATGTAAAAATTACCTACTAAGATTTACCAAAAAGAATGAAGTGAATATAATCATGGGACTTCAACGGAAAGATAGGTAAAGGGAGAGTTCAATATATTGTTGGAGACCATGGTATTTGCAAACGGCACGATAGGGGGGATATCTGGTACAGTTTTCTAATGAAGAAAACTTAATGGTAGCAAACACCTGGTTCCAACTTCCACAGAGGCGATTGTACACTTAGAAATGTACTTAGGACCAGGAGACAATGAAGTAAATATCATAAAAAATCAAATAGATTACATACTGATTGATAAACGATATAGAAACGGAATTAAAGGTGTAAGAACTTCTCCTGGATCAGACATATGATCTGATCAGAACCCCGTAGCTGAAAAACGTGAGATTAAATTGAAGAAAATCCGGAAGAGAAATAAAACAAGACCTAACTTTGAGAAACTGGGGGAACCACAAATAAAAGAGGAAATAACACGAGTTTTGAATAGTAAGTTTAGGGAAACGGTATAATTGGAAACAGAAACAATGGAAAACTTTTGGCAGTCTGTTAAAAATGTAAACATGAAGTACAAGAAAATGAATTGGAAAACCATGAGCAGAGAGCAAAACAGAGATGGATGACGGAAGAAATCCTTTTATTGATGAACGAAAGAAGGAAGTACAAACATAAAGACTATAATAAATATAAAGAAATCCATAAAAAGATTACAAGGCTTATAAGAGAGGCAAAGGAGACCTGGATGGAGAAACGTTGTCAAGTACTCGAAGAGCTGCCAAGAAAGCACGATTTCTTTAACACACAAAAAAGAAGATAAAAGAAATAACTGGAAATAAAACCCATCAACACGATATCTTAGTCACAGATAGTAACAAAAAAACAATAGACCCAAACGAGATAGAAGAGATTTTGACAAGCTATATACAAGAGCTTTTTGATGATATCAGAATGTAACCAGAACCAAGAGAAATAGATCAAGAAGATTAGCCATTGAAAATTATTATAGCAGAAGTGAAACACGCAATAAAACTATCAAAACACGTAGAGTCTCAGGTGAAGATAACATCTATACTGAGATGCGTAAAGTATTAGACGATGAAAGCCTCAACATCTTAACATCTTTCTTAAATAGAATATACTATACAGGAATCGTACCACACGACTGGACCCAACTTACTTTTATTCCGATACCTAAAAAGAGCGGAGTAAAACAGTGCTCACAGTACCGATTGATTAGCCTGATGAGCCATGTACAGTAGATAATGCTAAGAACATGCATCAACGAGTACACACAAAATGCGGACAATATGTAGGAGAAGAACAATTTGGTTTTCGCTTAGGAATTGGAACTAGAGAAGCAGTTCAAGGTCCTAGGACTAGCAGAAATACATAAAACAAAATTAAAGCTTATCGGTATCTCCAGCGTAAGTGACTCCTGCGTACAATGTTGCTTCCTCACGGCTTGCTCCAAAATTATAAGTCTGGATTTCTTCAGCTAGTTTGCAAGCATAATTTTCAGAGAAGTCTATATGTAGTAACCCTTCATTCTTACTAAGACTGTTTTTCAGTGTGTTCTAAGCAGCATTTTCATTTTTAATGTTAAATTTATATTTATTTTTAAAGTTTTCATTTCTTCTTGAACCTCTCCCTGCAACTCTCGGACAGGTTTAGTAACATTGATTTTAGCTGCAATCTTAACATTAAATTGAACCTTTTCTTCATTTTATTTTGACATTTCAGAGGCCTGCCATACATATGCAATGCGGAAGCCTTACTACATGTTACAGGAGTTCATATGAATTTTCATTATCTACAAGTTTTAGTGGCTTTAGTTTTTGTGGTTTGAAGCTTATGTTTGCACGTTGCTTGTACAAACAGGTAGCTCTGTTTATTTTATTAGGTTTGCATACATAATATAGACGGTAATAACATAGGGATGGCATCGAGAGAATGTACTGTAGGATATTTTTGTTTTGTGTGCAAGGCCAATTGTTTTATTTGCTAAACTATAAAGACGATAGTGTCGAATATCAATGGACATCAACAAAGCACTTAAAAATCTTTTCCGTTGGTTTTTTGACCTCCAGAAACTCTCCAAGGTTTCACCAGCGAGTCATGCAGAACTAGAGTACGGATTGCTTATTTCTCATTGCTTTTCCCTTTTCCAGGTCCAAGTCCAACAAAACGTTTCCGTGCAGTTTTTTTTTATTCAGAGATGGGCATTAGTTTTTCTTCAGGTGTTTTCATAACTGTATTGTTTTCAGTTTTTTTCTACTTAAATGCTTTCTTCTTCTTTTCACATTCTCAAGTTTGCTCAAAACAAATAACCAGAAACCCAAGTACAGAGAGGTTTCTTTTTGTATCTGAACTTGCCCGACGAAGAGAACACAAAAAAATTGAACAGCTAAAAAATCATGTGGCAGGTCAATCACCGCTGGATATTTTTCTAAAACTCTTTCATGATGAAGTTCAAGATATAGTATTGCGATATTTTGTAAAGTAGGCTCATGATAAATAATACACACGATTTTATATTTACAAGGGAGAAACTTTTCAGTTTTATTGGCATCCTGTTTTTATTAGGCTATCATACGTTGCCCCAAGTTAATTTGTATTGGTATGTTGAAGAAGGCAAAAGAGTCGATATTGTATAGAACTGCATGAGTAAAAACAAATTCAGAAATATTCAGTAAGGTCGATAAAACTGTTACATTTTCTAACTTTGCAGCCTTTTTTACATCTTCTTTTTCTTAAGGTGCTGTCTTCTTATAGAAGGTTAGCAACAACTTCGGCAAATCGTTCACTATCTTTTGCTATTCTTAGTAATAACTGTGAGTTTAGGCCAGTGCAGTCTCTCACATTTCTCAACCATGAGCCTTGTCTCCTGCCAGTTCTCTTCTACCCTCAATCTTGCCCTCCATTATCAGTCTTAGGTATGGTTCAGCAGAAGTTCAAGAGTTGCAGGGAGAGGTTCAAGAAGAAATGAAAACTTTAAAAATAAATATAAATTTAACATTAGAAATAAAAATGCTGCTTACAACACACTGAAAAAGAGTCTTAGTAAGAGTGAAGGGTTACTCCATATAGTCTTCTCTGAAAATTATCCTTGCAAACTAGCTGAAGAAATCCAGACTTATCATTTTGGAGCAAGCCGTGAAGAAGCAGTCATTTACGTTGGAAATACCGATAAATTATTTAATTTTGTTCTATGTATTTCTGCTAGTCCAGATCATGTCCTGCAGCTATTTGGGCACACTGAATCCTGTCTTTACCTTTCTGTGGCAACAATTGCCAAGAATCCAAACAGTTTATTTGTTTTCAGATAGACTATCCATTCTTTAATAAGGTAATTAGTTATCTTTAAACTTTGATGCATTGAGTATTCCTTAACTATCTTTGTAACATAAACGGTTTTTGTATTTAGTCAAAGTAAAACTTCTAACCGAGAAACAAGAACAACGACGAGTGACATGGACTAAATATGTAGTTGTCCTAGACAATGTTCCAGAGAATGACTGGTATAAGGTCATATTCAGCGACTAGTCAAAGTCTGGTGTTTTCGTTGGTTACTCTCGCAAAAGAGTGATCGGAGCTAAACATGAAGCATTCCATAAGTACTGCTTAAAACGTACGGTTAGGTTTCCTCAAGGTGCAATAGTTTAGAGCTATATGTCAGCTGGAGGGTTAGAATGATTTCAGTCCATAGACGGCACAGTTAATGTTGAAAAGTATCAGCAAATTCTTAACGCTAACTTGTTACGAATCGTTAAAAATCGATCTTGACCGCGATTTAATCTTTCAACAAGATGGTGCTCCTTACCACACATCAAAAACGACCAAACAATGGTTTGAAAATCATAATTTCAAAGTTGTTGAATTATCCTCAAGCAGTTCGGATCTTTAGTGTTATTGAATTTGAAATTATCAGCAAGTGGCGCATTATCCAATTTAGATAATTGTAATCCCCAAGTTAGAAGTATGTCAGCCAAAATTTAAGCGGCGAATAAATCAAAGCGAGATGTTAAATCTTATTGAATTGTATTTATAAACTGCTATCTGAATATTTAGTTGTCAGCGAGTTTTGTTGAATGCAGCTGCTTACTGCTGACATTTTAAATGCCCCCTCGCACGTTTTTGGCGAGCATGCAAAATGTCAAGAAATAGGGTATTTTTTTGTACAAAAAAGGAGAACAAAACTTCGTTCCTGATATGAAGAAATGTGGCCTATATCAAGATATTGAAGCAACTCTTTACAGGTTAACTTTAAATGTTAATAGTTTGCTGTTAAACATGAATAACAATTTGGCAGAAGATTACAATTCGTAAGTGTGTAAATTTGTAGGGGGGGAAAGGGTAAATTATTCCCTTCGAGGTTCCTATCAAACAAGATGTGAAGCTGCTAGTATATTATTTAATGCTGGGACAGACTACCACGAACTATTACAAGAAGATCAAAGTGTATTTACAAAAAGATATGCTCTAAAATTGAAAAGGAAACGCCAAATGCTAGAAAAGAACAAGAGGAAAAGGGGTAAATTTACCGCAAAACGAAAACTACTGCACTTCCAGACACAGATTATGGTGTCACAGAAAAGGCTGAGCTGTTATCACCTGAAGAGTATAAAATTCAAGAAATCGAGTTCCGTAACACCTTGAAAAAGTCCAAAGAAGAGATTACCCATCTAGAACAAAATACTGTCGGTCAGTCAAGGAACCCTCTCTGGAAACAAGAAAGATCATTGAGATTGACTGCATCTCACTTCGGAAGAGTCTGCAAATTGCAAGCCAAAACATCTTGCGTGAACACAGTTAAGGAAATACTGTACTCAACATTTACAGGAAATAGAGCAACGCATTATGGCTTGGAACATGAGCCAATTGCCATAAAAGAATTTGAAAGTGAATACAACTTGGAAGTAAGAGAATGTGGATTATTTATTGATCAAGAACACCCATTTCTGGCGGCAAGCCCCGATGAACCTGTTAATGAAGATGCCATTATAGAAGTTAAATGTCCACTAGTCAAGAATTCTAAACACTATAACTATGTCAAAATCTCAAGTTTGTACGTCATCTAGAAGTTTTATAACTCAAAAGGGGGTGGGAGGGTTGACATTTTAATATTTTTGATTTTTCTCTTTAGGAAAATTTTAAATACTATAACTATACCAAATTTCAAGTTTGTATGTCATATAGAAGTTTTACAACCCCCAATGTGAGTGGGGGGTAGAAATTTTACCATTGTTTATTTTTCTTTTGACAAGAATTCTAAACTCTATAACTATGTCAAAATCTCAAGTTTGTACGTCATCTAGAAGTATTATAACTCAAAAGGGGGTGGGAGGGTTGACATTTTAATATTTTTGATTTTCCTCTTTAGGAAAATTTTAAATACTATAACTATACCAAATTTCAAGTTTGTATTTCATATAGAAGTTTTACAACCATCAATGTGGGTGGGGGGTAGAAATTTTACAATTGTTTATTTTCTTTTGACAAGAATTCTAAACTCTATAACTATGTCAAAATCTCAAGTTTGTACGTCATCTAGAAGTTTTATAACTCAAAAGGGGGTGGGAGGGTTGACATTTTAATATTTTTGATTTTTCTGTTTAGGAAAATTTTAAATACTATAACTATACCAAATTTCAAGTTTGTATGTCATATAGAAGTTTTACAACCCCCAATGTGGCTGGGGGTTGGAAATCTTACCATTGTTTATTTTTCTTTTGACAAGAATTCTAAACTCTATAACTATGTCAAAATCTCAAGTTTGTACGTCATCTAGAAGTTTTATAACTCAAAAGGGGGTGGGAGGGTTGACATTTTAATATTTTTGATTTTTCTCTTTAGGAAAATTTTAAATACTATAACTATACCAAATTTCAAGTTTGTATATCATATAGAAGTTTTACAACCACCAATGTGGATGGGGGGTAGAAATTTTAAAATTGTTTATTTTTCTTTTGACAAGAATTCTAAACACTATAACTATGTCAAAATCTCAAGTTTGTATGTCATCTAGAAGTTTTATAACTCAAAAGGGGGTGGGAGGGTTGACATTTTAATATTTTTGATTTTTCTCTTTAGGAAAATTTTAAACACTATAACGTTACTAAATTTCAAGTTTGTATGTCATATAGAAGTTTTACAACCCCCAATGTGGATGGAGGGTAGAAATTTTTCCATTGTTTATTTTTCTTTTGACAAGAATTTTAAAGTCTATAACTATGTCAAAATCTCAAGTTTGTACGTCATCTAGAAGTTTTATAACTTAAAAGGGGGTGGGAGGGTTGAGATTTTAGTATTTTTGATTTTTCTCTTTAGGAAAATTTTAAATACTATAACTATACCAAATTTCAAGTTTGTATGTCATATAGAAGTTTTACAACCCCCAATGTGAGTGGGGGGTAGAAATTTTTCTATTGTTTATTTTTCTTTTGACAAGAATTCTAAACTCTATAACTATGTCAAAATCTCAAGTTTGTACGTCATCTAGAAGTATTATAACTCAAAAGGGGGTGGGAGGGTTGACATTTTAATATTTTTGATTTTTCTCTTTAGGAAAATTTTAAATACTATAACTATACCAAATTTCAAGTTTGTATATCATATAGAAGTTTTACAACCACCAATGTGGGTGGGGGGTAGAAATTTTAAAATTGTTTATTTTTCTTTTGACAAGAATTCTAAACACTATAACTATGTCAAAATCTCAAGTTTGTATGTCATCTAGAAGTTTTATAACTCAAAAGGGGGTGGGAGGGTTGACATTTTAATATTTTTGATTTTTCTCTTTAGGAAAATTTTAAACACTATAACTTTACTAAATTTCAAGTTTGTATGTCATATAGAAGTTTTACAACCCCCAATGTGGATGGAGGGTAGAAATTTTTCTATTGTTTATTTTTCTTTTGACAAGAATTTTAAAGTCTATAACTATGTCAAAATCTCAAGTTTGTACGTCATCTAGAAGTTTTATAACTCAAAAGGGGGTGGGAGGGTTGAGATTTTAGTATTTTTGATTTTTCTCTTTAGGAAAATTTTAAATACTATAACTATACCAAATTTCAAGTTTGTATGTCATATAGAAGTTTTACAACCCCCAATGTGAGTGGGGGGTAGAAATTTTACCATTGTTTATTTTTCTTTTGACAAGAATTCTAAACTCTATAACTATGTCAAAATCTCAAGTTTGTACGTCATCTAGAAGTATTATAACTCAAAAGGGGGTGGGAGGGTTGACATTTTAATATTTTTGATTTTTCTCTTTAGGAAAATTTTAAACACTATAACTATACTAAATTTCAAGTTTGTATATCATATAGAAGTTTTACAACCACCAATGTGGGTGGGGGGTAGAAATTTTACAATTGTTTATTTTTCTTTTGACAAGAATTCTAAACACTATAACTATGTCAAAATCTCAAGTTTGTACGTCATCTAGAAGTTTTATAACTCTAAAGGGGGTGCGAGGGTTGACATTTTAATATTTTTGATTTTTCTCTTTAGGAAAATTTTAAACACTATAACTATACTAAATTTCAAGTTTGTATGTCATATAGAAGTTTTACAACCCCCAATGTGGATGGAGGGTAGAAATTTTACCATTGTTTATTTTTCTTTTGACAAGAATTTTAAAGTCTATAACTATGTCCAAATCTCAAGTTTGTACGTCATCTAGAAGTTTTATAACTCAAAAGGGGGTGGGAGGGTTGACATTTTAATATTTTTGATTTTTCTCTTTAGGAAAATTTTAAACACTATAACTTTACTAAATTTCAAGTTTGTATGTCATATAGAAGTTTTACAACCCCCAATGTGGATGGAGGGTAGAAATTTTTCTATTGTTTATTTTTCTTTTGACAAGAATTTTAAAGTCTATAACTATGTCAAAATCTCAAGTTTGTACGTCATCTAGAAGTATTATAACTCAAAAGGGGGTGGGAGGGTTGACATTTTAATATTTTTGATTTTCCTCTTTAGGAAAATTTTAAATACTATAACTATACCAAATTTCAAGTTTGTATATCATATAGAAGTTTTACAACCATCAATGTGGGTGGAGGGTAGAAATTTTTCTATTGTTTATTTTTCTTTTGACAAGAATTCTAAACTCTATAACTATGTCAAAATCTCAAGTTTGTACGTCATCTAGAAGTTTTATAACTCAAAAGGGGGTGGGAGGGTTGACATTTTAATATTTTTGATTTTTCTCTTTAGGAAAATTTTAAACACTATAACTTTACTAAATTTCAAGTTTGTATGTCATATAGAAGTTTTACAACCCCCAATGTGGATGGAGGGTAGAAATTTTTCCATTGTTTATTTTTCTTTTGACAAGAATTTTAAAGTCTATAACTATGTCAAAATCTCAAGTTTGTACGTCATCTAGAAGTTTTATAACTTAAAAGGGGGTGGGAGGGTTGAGATTTTAGTATTTTTGATTTTTCTCTTTAGGAAAATTTTAAATACTATAACTATACCAAATTTCAAGTTTGTATGTCATATAGAAGTTTTACAACCCCCAATGTGAGTGGGGGGTAGAAATTTTTCTATTGTTTATTTTTCTTTTGACAAGAATTCTAAACTCTATAACTATGTCAAAATCTCAAGTTTGTACGTCATCTAGAAGTATTATAACTCAAAAGGGGGTGGGAGGGTTGACATTTTAATATTTTTGATTTTTCTCTTTAGGAAAATTTTAAATACTATAACTATACCAAATTTCAAGTTTGTATATCATATAGAAGTTTTACAACCACCAATGTGGGTGGGGGGTAGAAATTTTAAAATTGTTTATTTTTCTTTTGACAAGAATTCTAAACACTATAACTATGTCAAAATCTCAAGTTTGTATGTCATCTAGAAGTTTTATAACTCAAAAGGGGGTGGGAGGGTTGACATTTTAATATTTTTGATTTTTCTCTTTAGGAAAATTTTAAACACTATAACTTTACTAAATTTCAAGTTTGTATGTCATATAGAAGTTTTACAACCCCCAATGTGGATGGAGGGTAGAAATTTTTCTATTGTTTATTTTTCTTTTGACAAGAATTTTAAAGTCTATAACTATGTCAAAATCTCAAGTTTGTACGTCATCTAGAAGTTTTATAACTCAAAAGGGGGTGGGAGGGTTGAGATTTTAGTATTTTTGATTTTTCTCTTTAGGAAAATTTTAAATACTATAACTATACCAAATTTCAAGTTTGTATGTCATATAGAAGTTTTACAACCCCCAATGTGAGTGGGGGGTAGAAATTTTACCATTGTTTATTTTTCTTTTGACAAGAATTCTAAACTCTATAACTATGTCAAAATCTCAAGTTTGTACGTCATCTAGAAGTATTATAACTCAAAAGGGGGTGGGAGGGTTGACATTTTAATATTTTTGATTTTTCTCTTTAGGAAAATTTTAAACACTATAACTATACTAAATTTCAAGTTTGTATATCATATAGAAGTTTTACAACCACCAATGTGGGTGGGGGGTAGAAATTATACAATTGTTTATTTTTCTTTTGACAAGAATTCTAAACACTATAACTATGTCAAAATCTCAAGTTTGTACGTCATCTAGAAGTTTTATAACTCTAAAGGGGGTGCGAGGGTTGACATTTTAATATTTTTGATTTTTCTCTTTAGGAAAATTTTAAACACTATAACTATACTAAATTTCAAGTTTGTATGTCATATAGAAGTTTTACAACCCCCAATGTGGATGGAGGGTAGAAATTTTACCATTGTTTATTTTTCTTTTGACAAGAATTTTAAAGTCTATAACTATGTCCAAATCTCAAGTTTGTACGTCATCTAGAAGTTTTATAACTCAAAAGGGGGAGGGAGGGTTGACATTTTAATATTTTTGATTTTTCTCTTTAGGAAAATTTTAAACACTATAACTTTACTAAATTTCAAGTTTGTATGTCATATAGAAGTTTTACAACCCCCAATGTGGATGGAGGGTAGAAATTTTTCTATTGTTTATTTTTCTTTTGACAAGAATTTTAAAGTCTATAACTATGTCAAAATCTCAAGTTTGTACGTCATCTAGAAGTATTATAACTCAAAAGGGGGTGGGAGGGTTGACATTTTAATATTTTTGATTTTCCTCTTTAGGAAAATTTTAAATACTATAACTATACCAAATTTCAAGTTTGTATATCATATAGAAGTTTTACAACCATCAATGTGGGTGGAGGGTAGAAATTTTTCTATTGTTTATTTTTCTTTTGACAAGAATTCTAAACTCTATAACTATGTCAAAATCTCAAGTTTGTACGTCATCTAGAAGTTTTATAACTCAAAAGGGGGTGGGAGGGTTGACATTTTAATATTTTTGATTTTTCTCTTTAGGAAAATTTTAAACACTATAACTTTACTAAATTTCAAGTTTGTATGTCATATAGAAGTTTTACAACCACCAATGTGGATGGAGGGTAGAAATTTTTCCATTGTTTATTTTTCTTTTGACAAGAATTCTAAACACTATAACTATGTCAAAATCTCAAGTTTGTACGTCATCTAGAAGTTTTATAACTTAAAAGGGGGTGGGAGGGTTGAGATTTTAGTATTATTGATTTTTCTCTTTAGGAAAATTTTAAATACTATAACTATACCAAATTTCAAGTTTGTATGTCATATAGAAGTTTTACAACCCCCAATGTGAGTGGGGGGTAGAAATTTTTCTATTGTTTATTTTTCTTTTGACAAGAATTCTAAACTCTATAACTATGTCAAAATCTCAAGTTTGTACGTCATCTAGAAGTATTATAACTCAAAAGGGGGTGGGAGGGTTGACATTTTAATATTTTTGATTTTTCTCTTTAGGAAAATTTTAAATACTATAACTATACCAAATTTCAAGTTTGTATATCATATAGAAGTTTTACAACCACCAATGTGGATGGGGGGTAGAAATTTTAAAATTGTTTATTTTTCTTTTGACAAGAATTCTAAACACTATAACTATGTCAAAATCTCAAGTTTGTATGTCATCTAGAAGTTTTATAACTCAAAAGGGGGTGGGAGGGTTGACATTTTAATATTTTTGATTTTTCTCTTTAGGAAAATTTTAAACACTATAACTTTACTAAATTTCAAGTTTGTATGTCATATAGAAGTTTTACAACCCCCAATGTGGATGGAGGGTAGAAATTTTTCCATTGTTTATTTTTCTTTTGACAAGAATTTTAAAGTCTATAACTATGTCAAAATCTCAAGTTTGTACGTCATCTAGAAGTTTTATAACTTAAAAGGGGGTGGGAGGGTTGAGATTTTAGTATTATTGATTTTTCTCTTTAGGAAAATTTTAAATACTATAACTATACCAAATTTCAAGTTTGTATGTCATATAGAAGTTTTACAACCCCCAATGTGAGTGGGGGGTAGAAATTTTTCTATTGTTTATTTTTCTTTTGACAAGAATTCTAAACTCTATAACTATGTCAAAATCTCAAGTTTGTACGTCATCTAGAAGTATTATAACTCAAAAGGGGGTGGGAGGGTTGACATTTTAATATTTTTGATTTTTCTCTTTAGGAAAATTTTAAATACTATAACTATACCAAATTTCAAGTTAGTATATCATATAGAAGTTTTACAACCACCAATGTGGGTGGGGGGTAGAAATTTTAAAATTGTTTATTTTTCTTTTGACAAGAATTCTAAACACTATAACTATGTCAAAATCTCAAGTTTGTATGTCATCTAGAAGTTTTATAACTCAAAAGGGGGTGGGAGGGTTGACATTTTAATATTTTTGATTTTTCTCTTTAGGAAAATTTTAAACACTATAACTTTACTAAATTTCAAGTTTGTATGTCATATAGAAGTTTTACAACCCCCAATGTGGATGGAGGGTAGAAATTTTTCTATTGTTTATTTTTCTTTTGACAAGAATTTTAAAGTCTATAACTATGTCAAAATCTCAAGTTTGTACGTCATCTAGAAGTTTTATAACTCAAAAGGGGGTGGGAGGGTTGAGATTTTAGTATTTTTGATTTTTCTCTTTAGGAAAATTTTAAATACTATAACTATACCAAATTTCAAGTTTGTATGTCATATAGAAGTTTTACAACCCCCAATGTGAGTGGGGGGTAGAAATTTTACCATTGTTTATTTTTCTTTTGACAAGAATTCTAAACTCTATAACTATGTCAAAATCTCAAGTTTGTACGTCATCTAGAAGTATTATAACTCAAAAGGGGGTGGGAGGGTTGACATTTTAATATTTTTGATTTTTCTCTTTAGGAAAATTTTAAACACTATAACTATACTAAATTTCAAGTTTGTATATCATATAGAAGTTTTACAACCACCAATGTGGGTGGGGGGTAGAAATTTTACAATTGTTTATTTTTCTTTTGACAAGAATTCTAAACACTATAACTATGTCAAAATCTCAAGTTTGTACGTCATCTAGAAGTTTTATAACTCTAAAGGGGGTGCGAGGGTTGACATTTTAATATTTTTGATTTTTCTCTTTAGGAAAATTTTAAACACTATAACTATACTAAATTTCAAGTTTGTATGTCATATAGAAGTTTTACAACCCCCAATGTGGATGGAGGGTAGAAATTTTACCATTGTTTATTTTTCTTTTGACAAGAATTTTAAAGTCTATAACTATGTCCAAATCTCAAGTTTGTACGTCATCTAGAAGTTTTATAACTCAAAAGGGGGTGGGAGGGTTGACATTTTAATATTTTTGATTTTTCTCTTTAGGAAAATTTTAAACACTATAACTTTACTAAATTTCAAGTTTGTATGTCATATAGAAGTTTTACAACCCCCAATGTGGATGGAGGGTAGAAATTTTTCTATTGTTTATTTTTCTTTTGACAAGAATTTTAAAGTCTATAACTATGTCCAAATCTCAAGTTTGTACGTCATCTAGAAGTTTTATAACTCAAAAGGGGGTGGGAGGGTTGACATTTTAATATTTTTGATTTTTCTCTTTAGGAAAATTTTAAACACTATAACTTTACTAAATTTCAAGTTTGTATGTCATATAGAAGTTTTACAACCCCCAATGTGGATGGAGGGTAGAAATTTTTCTATTGTTTATTTTTCTTTTGACAAGAATTCTAAACTCTATAACTATGTCAAAATCTCAAGTTTGTACGTCATCTAGAAGTATTATAACTCAAAAGGGGGTGGGAGGGTTGACATTTTAATATTTTTGATTTTCCTCTTTAGGAAAATTTTAAATACTATAACTATACCAAATTTCAAGTTTGTATATCATATAGAAGTTTTACAACCACCAATGTGGGTGGGGGGTAGAAATTTTAAAATTGTTTATTTTTCTTTTGACAAGAATTCTAAACACTATAACTATGTCAAAATCTCAAGTTTGTATGTCATCTAGAAGTTTTATTACTCAAAAGGGGGTGGGAGGGTTGACATTTTAATATTTTTGATTTTTCTCTTTAGGAAAATTTTAAACACTATAACTTTACTAAATTTCAAGTTTGTATGTCATATAGAAGTTTTACAACCCCCAATGTGGATGGAGGGTAGAAATTTTTCTATTGTTTATTTTTCTTTTGACAAGAATTTTAAAGTCTATAACTATGTCAAAATCTCAAGTTTGTACGTCATCTAGAAGTTTTATAACTCAAAAGGGGGTGGGAGGGTTGAGATTTTAGTATTTTTGATTTTTCTCTTTAGGAAAATTTTAAATACTATAACTATACCAAATTTCAAGTTTGTATGTCATATAGAAGTTTTACAACCCCCAATGTGAGTGGGGGGTAGAAATTTTACCATTGTTTATTTTTCTTTTGACAAGAATTCTAAACACTATAACTATGTCAAAATCTCAAGTTTGTACGTCATCTAGAAGTTTTATAACTCTAAAGGGGGTGCGAGGGTTGACATTTTAATATTTTTGATTTTTCTCTTTAGGAAAATTTTAAACACTATAACTATACTAAATTTCAAGTTTGTATGTCATATAGAAGTTTTACAACCCCCAATGTGGATGGAGGGTAGAAATTTTACCATTGTTTATTTTTCTTTTGACAAGAATTTTAAAGTCTATAACTATGTCAAAATCTCAAGTTTGTACGTCATCTAGAAGTTTTATAACTCAAAAGGGGGTGGGAGGGTTGACATTTTAATATTTTTGATTTTTCTCTTTAGGAAAATTTTAAACACTATAACTTTACTAAATTTCAAGTTTGTATGTCATATAGAAGTTTTACAACCCCCAATGTGGATGGAGGGTAGAAATTTTTCTATTGTTTATTTTTCTTTTGACAAGAATTTTAAAGTCTATAACTATGTCCAAATCTCAAGTTTGTACGTCATCTAGAAGTTTTATAACTCAAAAGGGGGTGGGAGGGTTGACATTTTAATATTTTTGATTTTTCTCTTTAGGAAAATTTTAAACACTATAACTTTACTAAATTTCAAGTTTGTATGTCATATAGAAGTTTTACAACCCCCAATGTGGATGGAGGGTAGAAATTTTTCTATTGTTTATTTTTCTTTTGACAAGAATTCTAAACTCTATAACTATGTCAAAATCTCAAGTTTGTACGTCATCTAGAAGTATTATAACTCAAAAGGGGGTGGGAGGGTTGACATTTTAATATTTTTGATTTTCCTCTTTAGGAAAATTTTAAATACTATAACTATACCAAATTTCAAGTTTGTATGTCATATAGAAGTTTTACAACCACCAATGTGGGTGGGGGGTAGAAATTTTAAAATTGTTTATTTTTCTTTTGACAAGAATTCTAAACACTATAACTATGTCAAAATCTCAAGTTTGTATGTCATCTAGAAGTTTTATAACTCAAAAGGGGGTGGGAGGGTTGACATTTTAATATTTTTGATTTTTCTCTTTAGGAAAATTTTAAACACTATAACTTTACTAAATTTCAAGTTTGTATGTCATATAGAAGTTTTACAACCCCCAATGTGGATGGAGGGTAGAAATTTTTCTATTGTTTATTTTTCTTTTGACAAGAATTTTAAAGTCTATAACTATGTCAAAATCTCAAGTTTGTACGTCATCTAGAAGTTTTATAACTCAAAAGGGGGTGGGAGGGTTGAGATTTTAGTATTTTTGATTTTTCTCTTTAGGAAAATTTTAAATACTATAACTATACCAAATTTCAAGTTTGTATGTCATATAGAAGTTTTACAACCCCCAATGTGAGTGGGGGGTAGAAATTTTACCATTGTTTATTTTTCTTTTGACAAGAATTCTAAACTCTATAACTATGTCAAAATCTCAAGTTTGTACGTCATCTAGAAGTATTATAACTCAAAAGGGGGTGGGAGGGTTGACATTTTAATATTTTTGATTTTTCTCTTTAGGAAAATTTTAAACACTATAACTATACTAAATTTCAAGTTTGTATATCATATAGAAGTTTTACAACCACCAATGTGGGTGGGGGGTAGAAATTTTACAATTGTTTATTTTTCTTTTGACAAGAATTCTAAACACTATAACTATGTCAAAATCTCAAGTTTGTACGTCATCTAGAAGTTTTATAACTCTAAAGGGGGTGCGAGGGTTGACATTTTAATATTTTTGATTTTTCTCTTTAGGAAAATTTTAAACACTATAACTATACTAAATTTCAAGTTTGTATGTCATATAGAAGTTTTACAACCCCCAATGTGGATGGAGGGTAGAAATTTTACCATTGTTTATTTTTCTTTTGACAAGAATTTTAAAGTCTATAACTATGTCCAAATCTCAAGTTTGTACGTCATCTAGAAGTTTTATAACTCAAAAGGGGGTGGGAGGGTTGACATTTTAATATTTTTGATTTTTCTCTTTAGGAAAATTTTAAACACTATAACTTTACTAAATTTCAAGTTTGTATGTCATATAGAAGTTTTACAACCCCCAATGTGGATGGAGGGTAGAAATTTTTCTATTGTTTATTTTTCTTTTGACAAGAATTTTAAAGTCTATAACTATGTCAAAATCTCAAGTTTGTACGTCATCTAGAAGTATTATAACTCAAAAGGGGGTGGGAGGGTTGACATTTTAATATTTTTGATTTTCCTCTTTAGGAAAATTTTAAATACTATAACTATACCAAATTTCAAGTTTGTATATCATATAGAAGTTTTACAACCATCAATGTGGGTGGAGGGTAGAAATTTTTCTATTGTTTATTTTTCTTTTGACAAGAATTCTAAACTCTATAACTATGTCAAAATCTCAAGTTTGTACGTCATCTAGAAGTTTTATAACTCAAAAGGGGGTGGGAGGGTTGACATTTTAATATTTTTGATTTTTCTCTTTAGGAAAATTTTAAACACTATAACTTTACTAAATTTCAAGTTTGTATGTCATATAGAAGTTTTACAACCCCCAATGTGGATGGAGGGTAGAAATTTTTCCATTGTTTATTTTTCTTTTGACAAGAATTTTAAAGTCTATAACTATGTCAAAATCTCAAGTTTGTACGTCATCTAGAAGTTTTATAACTTAAAAGGGGGTGGGAGGGTTGAGATTTTAGTATTTTTGATTTTTCTCTTTAGGAAAATTTTAAATACTATAACTATACCAAATTTCAAGTTTGTATGTCATATAGAAGTTTTACAACCCCCAATGTGAGTGGGGGGTAGAAATTTTTCTATTGTTTATTTTTCTTTTGACAAGAATTCTAAACTCTATAACTATGTCAAAATCTCAAGTTTGTACGTCATCTAGAAGTATTATAACTCAAAAGGGGGTGGGAGGGTTGACATTTTAATATTTTTGATTTTTCTCTTTAGGAAAATTTTAAATACTATAACTATACCAAATTTCAAGTTTGTATATCATATAGAAGTTTTACAACCACCAATGTGGGTGGGGGGTAGAAATTTTAAAATTGTTTATTTTTCTTTTGACAAGAATTCTAAACACTATAACTATGTCAAAATCTCAAGTTTGTATGTCATCTAGAAGTTTTATAACTCAAAAGGGGGTGGGAGGGTTGACATTTTAATATTTTTGATTTTTCTCTTTAGGAAAATTTTAAACACTATAACTTTACTAAATTTCAAGTTTGTATGTCATATAGAAGTTTTACAACCCCCAATGTGGATGGAGGGTAGAAATTTTTCTATTGTTTATTTTTCTTTTGACAAGAATTTTAAAGTCTATAACTATGTCAAAATCTCAAGTTTGTACGTCATCTAGAAGTATTATAACTCAAAAGGGGGTGGGAGGGTTGACATTTTAATATTTTTGATTTTCCTCTTTAGGAAAATTTTAAATACTATAACTATACCAAATTTCAAGTTTGTATATCATATAGAAGTTTTACAACCATCAATGTGGGTGGAGGGTAGAAATTTTTCTATTGTTTATTTTTCTTTTGACAAGAATTCTAAACTCTATAACTATGTCAAAATCTCAAGTTTGTACGTCATCTAGAAGTTTTATAACTCAAAAGGGGGTGGGAGGGTTGACATTTTAATATTTTTGATTTTTCTCTTTAGGAAAATTTTAAACACTATAACTTTACTAAATTTCAAGTTTGTATGTCATATAGAAGTTTTACAACCACCAATGTGGATGGAGGGTAGAAATTTTTCCATTGTTTATTTTTCTTTTGACAAGAATTCTAAACACTATAACTATGTCAAAATCTCAAGTTTGTACGTCATCTAGAAGTTTTATAACTTAAAAGGGGGTGGGAGGGTTGAGATTTTAGTATTTTTGATTTTTCTCTTTAGGAAAATTTTAAATACTATAACTATACCAAATTTCAAGTTTGTATGTCATATAGAAGTTTTACAACCCCCAATGTGAGTGGGGGGTAGAAATTTTTCTATTGTTTATTTTTCTTTTGACAAGAATTCTAAACTCTATAACTATGTCAAAATCTCAAGTTTGTACGTCATCTAGAAGTATTATAACTCAAAAGGGGGTGGGAGGGTTGACATTTTAATATTTTTGATTTTTCTCTTTAGGAAAATTTTAAATACTATAACTATACCAAATTTCAAGTTTGTATATCATATAGAAGTTTTACAACCACCAATGTGGATGGGGGGTAGAAATTTTAAAATTGTTTATTTTTCTTTTGACAAGAATTCTAAACACTATAACTATGTCAAAATCTCAAGTTTGTATGTCATCTAGAAGTTTTATAACTCAAAAGGGGGTGGGAGGGTTGACATTTTAATATTTTTGATTTTTCTCTTTAGGAAAATTTTAAACACTATAACTTTACTAAATTTCAAGTTTGTATGTCATATAGAAGTTTTACAACCCCCAATGTGGATGGAGGGTAGAAATTTTTCCATTGTTTATTTTTCTTTTGACAAGAATTTTAAAGTCTATAACTATGTCAAAATCTCAAGTTTGTACGTCATCTAGAAGTTTTATAACTTAAAAGGGGGTGGGAGGGTTGAGATTTTAGTATTATTGATTTTTCTCTTTAGGAAAATTTTAAATACTATAACTATACCAAATTTCAAGTTTGTATGTCATATAGAAGTTTTACAACCCCCAATGTGAGTGGGGGGTAGAAATTTTTCTATTGTTTATTTTTCTTTTGACAAGAATTCTAAACTCTATAACTATGTCAAAATCTCAAGTTTGTACGTCATCTAGAAGTATTATAACTCAAAAGGGGGTGGGAGGGTTGACATTTTAATATTTTTGATTTTTCTCTTTAGGAAAATTTTAAATACTATAACTATACCAAATTTCAAGTTAGTATATCATATAGAAGTTTTACAACCACCAATGTGGGTGGGGGGTAGAAATTTTAAAATTGTTTATTTTTCTTTTGACAAGAATTCTAAACACTATAACTATGTCAAAATCTCAAGTTTGTATGTCATCTAGAAGTTTTATAACTCAAAAGGGGGTGGGAGGGTTGACATTTTAATATTTTTGATTTTTCTCTTTAGGAAAATTTTAAACACTATAACTTTACTAAATTTCAAGTTTGTATGTCATATAGAAGTTTTACAACCCCCAATGTGGATGGAGGGTAGAAATTTTTCTATTGTTTATTTTTCTTTTGACAAGAATTTTAAAGTCTATAACTATGTCAAAATCTCAAGTTTGTACGTCATCTAGAAGTTTTATAACTCAAAAGGGGGTGGGAGGGTTGAGATTTTAGTATTTTTGATTTTTCTCTTTAGGAAAATTTTAAATACTATAACTATACCAAATTTCAAGTTTGTATGTCATATAGAAGTTTTACAACCCCCAATGTGAGTGGGGGGTAGAAATTTTACCATTGTTTATTTTTCTTTTGACAAGAATTCTAAACTCTATAACTATGTCAAAATCTCAAGTTTGTACGTCATCTAGAAGTATTATAACTCAAAAGGGGGTGGGAGGGTTGACATTTTAATATTTTTGATTTTTCTCTTTAGGAAAATTTTAAACACTATAACTATACTAAATTTCAAGTTTGTATATCATATAGAAGTTTTACAACCACCAATGTGGGTGGGGGGTAGAAATTTTACAATTGTTTATTTTTCTTTTGACAAGAATTCTAAACACTATAACTATGTCAAAATCTCAAGTTTGTACGTCATCTAGAAGTTTTATAACTCTAAAGGGGGTGCGAGGGTTGACATTTTAATATTTTTGATTTTTCTCTTTAGGAAAATTTTAAACACTATAACTATACTAAATTTCAAGTTTGTATGTCATATAGAAGTTTTACAACCCCCAATGTGGATGGAGGGTAGAAATTTTACCATTGTTTATTTTTCTTTTGACAAGAATTTTAAAGTCTATAACTATGTCCAAATCTCAAGTTTGTACGTCATCTAGAAGTTTTATAACTCAAAAGGGGGTGGGAGGGTTGACATTTTAATATTTTTGATTTTTCTCTTTAGGAAAATTTTAAACACTATAACTATACTAAATTTCAAGTTTGTATGTCATATAGAAGTTTTACAACCCCCAATGTGGATGGAGGGTAGAAATTTTTCTATTGTTTATTTTTCTTTTGACAAGAATTTTAAAGTCTATAACTATGTCCAAATCTCAAGTTTGTACGTCATCTAGAAGTTTTATAACTCAAAAGGGGGTGGGAGGGTTGACATTTTAATATTTTTGATTTTTCTCTTTAGGAAAATTTTAAACACTATAACTTTACTAAATTTCAAGTTTGTATGTCATATAGAAGTTTTACAACCCCCAATGTGGATGGAGGGTAGAAATTTTTCTATTGTTTATTTTTCTTTTGACAAGAATTCTAAACTCTATAACTATGTCAAAATCTCAAGTTTGTACGTCATCTAGAAGTATTATAACTCAAAAGGGGGTGGGAGGGTTGACATTTTAATATTTTTGATTTTCCTCTTTAGGAAAATTTTAAATACTATAACTATACCAAATTTCAAGTTTGTATATCATATAGAAGTTTTACAACCATCAATGTGGGTGGGGGGTAGAAATTTTACAATTGTTTATTTTCTTTTGACAAGAATTCTAAACTCTATAACTATGTCAAAATCTCAAGTTTGTACGTCATCTAGAAGTTTTATAACTCAAAAGGGGGTGGGAGGGTTGACATTTTAATATTTTTGATTTTTCTGTTTAGGAAAATTTTAAATACTATAACTATACCAAATTTCAAGTTTGTATGTCATATAGAAGTTTCACAACCCCCAATGTGGCTGGGGGTTGGAAATCTTACCATTGTTTATTTTTCTTTTGACAAGAATTCTAAACTCTATAACTATGTCAAAATCTCAAGTTTGTACGTCATCTAGAAGTTTTATAACTCAAAAGGGGGTGGGAGGGTTGACATTTTAATATTTTTGATTTTTCTCTTTAGGAAAATTTTAAATACTATAACTATACCAAATTTCAAGTTTGTATATCATATAGAAGTTTTACAACCACCAATGTGGATGGGGGGTAGAAATTTTAAAATTGTTTATTTTTCTTTTGACAAGAATTCTAAACACTATAACTATGTCAAAATCTCAAGTTTGTATGTCATCTAGAAGTTTTATAACTCAAAAGGGGGTGGGAGGGTTGACATTTTAATATTTTTGATTTTTCTCTTTAGGAAAATTTTAAACACTATAACTTTACTAAATTTCAAGTTTGTATGTCATATAGAAGTTTTACAACCCCCAATGTGGATGGAGGGTAGAAATTTTTCCATTGTTTATTTTTCTTTTGACAAGAATTTTAAAGTCTATAACTATGTCAAAATCTCAAGTTTGTACGTCATCTAGAAGTTTTATAACTTAAAAGGGGGTGGGAGGGTTGAGATTTTAGTATTTTTGATTTTTCTCTTTAGGAAAATTTTAAATACTATAACTATACCAAATTTCAAGTTTGTATGTCATATAGAAGTTTTACAACCCCCAATGTGAGTGGGGGGTAGAAATTTTTCTATTGTTTATTTTTCTTTTGACAAGAATTCTAAACTCTATAACTATGTCAAAATCTCAAGTTTGTACGTCATCTAGAAGTATTATAACTCAAAAGGGGGTGGGAGGGTTGACATTTTAATATTTTTGATTTTTCTCTTTAGGAAAATTTTAAATACTATAACTATACCAAATTTCAAGTTTGTATATCATATAGAAGTTTTACAACCACCAATGTGGGTGGGGGGTAGAAATTTTAAAATTGTTTATTTTTCTTTTGACAAGAATTCTAAACACTATAACTATGTCAAAATCTCAAGTTTGTATGTCATCTAGAAGTTTTATAACTCAAAAGGGGGTGGGAGGGTTGACATTTTAATATTTTTGATTTTTCTCTTTAGGAAAATTTTAAACACTATAACTTTACTAAATTTCAAGTTTGTATGTCATATAGAAGTTTTACAACCCCCAATGTGGATGGAGGGTAGAAATTTTTCTATTGTTTATTTTTCTTTTGACAAGAATTTTAAAGTCTATAACTATGTCAAAATCTCAAGTTTGTACGTCATCTAGAAGTTTTATAACTCAAAAGGGGGTGGGAGGGTTGAGATTTTAGTATTTTTGATTTTTCTCTTTAGGAAAATTTTAAATAATATAACTATACCAAATTTCAAGTTTGTATATCATATAGAAGTTTTACAACCCCCAATGTGAGTGGGGGGTAGAAATTTTACCATTGTTTATTTTTCTTTTGACAAGAATTCTAAACTCTATAACTATGTCAAAATCTCAAGTTTGTACGTCATCTAGAAGTATTATAACTCAAAAGGGGGTGGGAGGGTTGACATTTTAATATTTTTGATTTTTCTCTTTAGGAAAATTTTAAACACTATAACTATACTAAATTTCAAGTTTGTATATCATATAGAAGTTTTACAACCACCAATGTGGGTGGGGGGTAGAAATTATACAATTGTTTATTTTTCTTTTGACAAGAATTCTAAACACTATAACTATGTCAAAATCTCAAGTTTGTACGTCATCTAGAAGTTTTATAACTCTAAAGGGGGTGCGAGGGTTGACATTTTAATATTTTTGATTTTTCTCTTTAGGAAAATTTTAAACACTATAACTATACTAAATTTCAAGTTTGTATGTCATATAGAAGTTTTACAACCCCCAATGTGGATGGAGGGTAGAAATTTTACCATTGTTTATTTTTCTTTTGACAAGAATTTTAAAGTCTATAACTATGTCCAAATCTCAAGTTTGTACGTCATCTAGAAGTTTTATAACTCAAAAGGGGGTGGGAGGGTTGACATTTTAATATTTTTGATTTTTCTCTTTAGGAAAATTTTAAACACTATAACTTTACTAAATTTCAAGTTTGTATGTCATATAGAAGTTTTACAACCCCCAATGTGGATGGAGGGTAGAAATTTTTCTATTGTTTATTTTTCTTTTGACAAGAATTTTAAAGTCTATAACTATGTCAAAATCTCAAGTTTGTACGTCATCTAGAAGTTTTATAACTCAAAAGGGGGCGGGAGGGTTGAGATTTTAGTATTTTTGATTTTTCTCTTTAGGAAAATTTTAAATACTATAACTATACCAAATTTCAAGTTTGTATGTCATATAGAAGTTTTACAACCCCCAATGTGAGTGGGGGGTAGAAATTTTACCATTGTTTATTTTTCTTTTGACAAGAATTCTAAACTCTATAACTATGTCAAAATCTCAAGTTTGTACGTCATCTAGAAGTATTATAACTCAAAAGGGGGTGGGAGGGTTGACATTTTAATATTTTTGATTTTTCTCTTTAGGAAAATTTTAAACACTATAACTATACTAAATTTCAAGTTTGTATATCATATAGAAGTTTTACAACCCCCAATGTGGGTGGGGGGTAGAAATTTTACAATTGTTTATTTTTCTTTTGACAAGAATTCTAAACACTATAACTATGTCAAAATCTCAAGTTTGTACGTCATCTAGAAGTTTTATAACTCTAAAGGGGGTGCGAGGGTTGACATTTTAATATTTTTGATTTTTCTCTTTAGGAAAATTTTAAACACTATAACTATACTAAATTTCAAGTTTGTATGTCATATAGAAGTTTTACAACCCCCAATGTGGATGGAGGGAAGAAATTTTACCATTGTTTATTTTTCTTTTGACAA
Organism: Agrypnus murinus; assembly: GCA_929113105.1. NCBI lineage: Eukaryota > Metazoa > Arthropoda > Insecta > Coleoptera > Elateridae > Agrypnus > Agrypnus murinus. Next base: position 29,569 of record CAKMYN010000079.1, read on the forward strand.
GAATTTTAAAGTCTATAACTATGTCAAAATCTCAAGTTTGTACGTCATCTAGAAGTTTTATAACTCAAAAGGGGGTGGGAGGGTTGAGATTTTAGTATTTTTGATTTTTCTCTTTAGGAAAACTTTAAATACTATAACTATACCAAATTTCAAGTTTGTATGTCATATAGAAGTTTTACAACCCCCAATGTGAGTGGGGGGTAGAAATTTTACCATTGTTTATTTTTCTTTTGACAAGAATTCTAAACTCTATAACTATGTCAAATTTCAAGTTTGTATGTCATCTAGAAGTTTTACAACCCTCAAATGGAGTGCGGGGGTTGACCTAATAATTTTCTTTACGAGAGTCCTAAATCCTATCACTATCTCAAATTTCAAGTTTGAATGTCATCCAGAATTTTTACAACCCCCAAATAAAGTGCAGGGGTTGACTTAATAAAACCCTACAGACAGTCTTAAACCCTATAACTATATCAAATTTCAAGTTCCTGTGTCATCTGCAAGTTTTACAATCCCATAAGAGGGTGCGGGGGATGATATAACGGCATTTTTTTATATATTTTCTTTACAATAACCTTAAACTATAATTGTACCAAATTTCAAGTTTCTGTGTCATCTAGAAGCTTTATAAACCCTAAAGGGGTTGCGGAGGGTTAACATAATAACATTTTTCTATATCATTCTTTACGAGAACCCTAAACCCTATAACTAAACCAAATTTCAAGTTTCTATGTCATCTAGAAGTCTTACAACCCCCGAACGGGATGCAGAGGTTGACATAATAACATTTTTTAAATATTTTTCTTTACAAGAATCTTAAATCCTATAATTACACCAATTTTCAAGTTTCTAAGTCATCTAAAAGCTTTACAACCCCTAAAAGGGGGTACGGGGGTTGTCATAATAACATTGGTTTATTTTTTCTTTACAAGAATCCTAATTCCTATAACTGTGCCAAATCTCAAGTATAATCGTCATATTGTAAATCTTAACGTCGAACTCGATATCAGCGACCTTAGAAACCCCTTTGTACAAAATCTCATACAAATCCAATAAAATTTCTAATTTTACGAAATTTTTATGTTTATGGTACCTTAAAACTTATTTAAAACATTTTAAATAAAATTCAGACACCAATGAATGGAAGTAAAAGATTTATTAAGTAGCTGTAATAAAATATAATTATTCTTGTCGCTTTAAATGACGCAATCCTTACTGAGAAATACACATAGTACTTTGGCAACGCAGAGAGCTATATCATACCCGCTATTTCGAATATACTCACAGATGTTAAGTTTTATGCAAATAAATCAAATTTTAATTATTATGGCCGCCATATTTCATCCGCCCTTTAAAATTTGCAAACGTTGACATCAAATTTGAAATCAGCGACCTGAAAAACCCCTTTGTAGAAAATTTCATACAAATCCAATAATATTTCAAGTTTTATGATGTTTTTATGCATATAATATTTTAAATCTGAAAGCCTTTTAAATAAAATTCATACACATACAGAAACGAAACTAAAAGTATTTATTACATAGCGTTAATAAAATAGAATTATTTTTGCCAGTTTAAATGACGCAATCTTTACTCAGAAATGCAGAGAGTAACTCGACACCGCAGACAGGCAAAGGAATTCAAGCAGGCTGGCCAATACTGAAAAAATAAATGGACGCTGTATAAACCTATAGCTTGCATAAAATAAACAGACGCTGAATAAACCTATAGCTTGCAAAAGACGCTGACTGATACCATCATTTATATACACTTATATACGCCGGACGCTGGGCGCTACGCTTTCGGTCCGGACGCATGGTAGGCCTCTATAGATATATATATATATATATATATATATATATATATATATATATATATATATATATATATATATATAAAATAGAATTGGAAATATCGGGTATGCGGTCTGTAGTAAAATCTTTTTATTTTTTACTCAATATTTCGTCGCTTTTTTGCAACTTCTTCAGGAGTAAAAAAATTAGATTAACTAGTCTTTATAAAAACAGGTTCAAAATAGCATAAAAATTTTTATGCTATTTTGAACCTGTTTTTATAAAGACTAGTTAATCTAATTTTTTTACTCCTGAAGAAGTTGCAAAAAAGCGACGAAATATTGAGTAAAAAATAAAAAGATTTTACTACAGACCGTATACCCGATATTTCCAATTCTATTATATATATACTGTACGGTCGAAAACAATCCATTATTTATATATATATATATATATATATATATATATATATATATATATATATATATATATATATATATATATATTTACATCATTCTAACAAATGGACGTCCGTACATTACGCATTTACCATCAGTTGGACGTCCGTTGTAATTGGACGTCCGTATATCGGACGTCCGATTGTATCACCTGTTCTTTGAATTTTTTTGGGATTACTAAAGCATCCTCTATCATTTGGTGAAAATTTGTTTTAGACGTCAAATTACTGATTTTTGCCGGAGATTGTGTATATCGTAGTTCGAGCGAATTCCGCTAGATGCGCTAAATTCGACAAATATATACAGCTAAGTATATTGTAAACGGAAGGATCTACGTGTATAAGACGTCCGTGTCCATCACGAGACCTACATTCTTGCTGGCAACATCGCTTTTGTATATTTCAGGATAACTTCGGCATTATTCGTGCATTTGACGTCTCTTTGTCTCGGTAACAGAATACTGGTGACCTAACTGTTAACACATGTTTTGAAATATTTACTTTGCCGTTAAACGTAGTACGAAGAGGTAAAAAGTAAGATTGCAATAGAAACGTAAATTTTATCTAAATACAGAAAATATCTGAACTACAAATTTAGATTTAATTTTTGTTTTTGGGTTTTCGAAGAATTATCTTACATCCTGAAGTCAATAGCTTTTCGATTTTCAAGCCATACAGCTTATTTGTTTCTTGCATTGCTATTAATTACTTTTTAGTCTGAAGTTTAATTAACACTATGTTGATAAACAAAAGCAAAGATTATTATTCGCATGTGTATTTTGAATAACTACACAGTTATACACAGAAAAATATTAATAAAAACAATGTTTTTCGAGAATTTCAATCAGGGTTTTGTAAACATTATCGTTGTGAAACTACTTTATCAAAAATAACAAATGATGTTTTTTAATGGTTTAAATAAAAATAAATCTCTGTTTCTTATTCTTTTGGCATTTACAGAAGCGCTTAACACTACTAACCAAAATATAGTGCTATCGATATTGCTACTTCATTTGTTTTGGTGCATTATCTATCTCTTTAATCGGTAACAGAATGTATTAAAGATAACTATCTTAAAAAAGGTTCCAAGTTATTACTACAAATGTTTCACTCGTTCAATAAATCGTGGAGTTCAAATCAATTACAAGTAAATTGTGGTGTGCCGCAGGGCTCATTTCTCGAACCCATTTTATTCAGCATTAACACAATAATTCTCTTTAGATAGGATTTTGTAATTGTCGTTTATATGCATATGATACACAACTTTACTATTACTTTCGTAAAGAGGATAATATAAAAATTTAACAGTTGAACAAAATAAATAATCTCATAGCCACTAGGCTGCTGACCTTTTTTAATTGTCAATGATCCAACTTTGGACTTATGTAAGAAGCTTATGCTTCTTCGAATTCTCGCCAATGGTTTATGTTTTGCCCTGTTTTGGTCGTCCACTCGTTCTGTGTCTGTGAATAATAGTGTTCCACCTTTCATTTTGTTGTCATGCATTGTGTTGTGTTCTGTTTCATTTTAATGTTGTGATGTTTTCTTCAGCTTCCTGAACTCTTGTACTGTTTCTGATCCATGTGTTTATTTTCCTTTCAGTTAACTTTATTCCTAAAACTGATCTTTTCACGAATCTTTGCGTTGTAATGATTTTATCCATGTTAACATTAATGACTGTGACAATAAAATACATACACAAATAAATAGAGGAGTTGAACATTCAACCTTTAAATATTGTGACATTTTGGGATTTCTAAAAATCAATTTTAGTTTGCTAAACATTACCCATTCCAATCGTGTTCTTCTAGTTATTTCGGTTGATTGTTTTCTTTATTCAAGGCTTCAGGATTTTCAGGATTTAGATATACGTATTCATTCACCCACTCTAAGATGCAGTCGTTTTTCGTTTTACACTTTTTAATTGGTTACTACTAGTCTTTAGTGCCAATTGTATTTTCATTGCGGGTCTTCCATAGATGTTACGGATTAATTGTCTGTGTTGAGAATCTATTTTACAGTTATTCATGGCTTGTTCCACAACCCAAACTTCAACGCAGTAGAATGCCTTTAAGGAGAGGATTTGACGTGCTATATTACTTCTTGAATCCAGCTCGTTCGACCGGTTGATACGAATCTACTTTAGCTATTAATCTGTTATTTATTCACTTTTATAAAAGAACATGTAGATTTAAGATGCATAGGAGACGATTTGACGTCCTATATTACTTCCTAAATCCAGCTTGATTGAAGGTTGATACGAAACCATTTTAGGTGTTAATCGGTTATTGATGATTTTTATGAAAAACTTGTCGATTTAAGATAGCAAAGAAATACCTCGATAGTTTTTTAATTCGTCGCTATTTCCCTTCTTGTTTAATAAAACATCTATACTTTCATGTCAATCACTCTGCTTTATGGAGACATTTATTAAACATAATTAAACATAATAATAATTATTTATTAAACATAAACAATAAGGATCTTTAATATAAAATTTTTGTCTGAGTTTCTAGAATCCCATCTAGGGCGGGTGCTTTGTTGTTTTTTATTTGTGTTATAGATAAGATTTCTATGTGGGTATTTCTTTGGAATTTACGTTTCTGTTTCTTGTGAGTTGTTTCCTGTATATTAAGCTCCTGGTGCTTTTTGGATGCATACAATTTTTTTGTAGTTGTGTATAACTATCTCCGATATTTTACTTTTATCTCTTTCTTCATTCCGTTTTCATTTTTTATGGAAATTATGCTAGTTCTTCCTGACGTTCATCTAAGGCACTTCATACCTCTATTATTTTCGATTACTTCTTCATCTCCAATCTTTATTTCTTATATTTCCTTATGTCTTCTCTGATATTTTTCTTTATAATTCTATTCTGCTTTCCGCATCAACAGATTCCTTTTACTAGTAAGTTCTCATCTTTTATACATTAATTTCTTTGTTTCATCGCTTATCCTGTCTTCCCTAAGTTTAGCTTTTATGCTAGATATTTTTATACTTGCATCTAAAAGCTATTTTGTCTGTTGTTAGTTTTGTTGATGTTTTTTCTAGTTTTTTCTTGTTGGGCACTTTCCTCTAGAGCTTTTATAAAATTATTAGCTTTCATTCTTATTTTATATGGATCCACCTATACTGACTTTCTAAACAGTTTAAAAGTTTTGCGATTTCAATGCGATTTATCCGAAACATTAAATTGGAATACACCGCCTGGCGAGGGACACAAGCTCACGTTCTGACTTGTAGGAATATACCCATATTTCATATGTTACGTAGATTCCTTTACGTAAAATTCCTTATTCGCGAGATGCGAACAATATTTTATAGAATGCATATGACGGTCGTTGTTAAAATACAATACAATTGTATGTGATATGTCCTTATCAAAGCACGGCGTTTGAGTTTTGTTGCGGATCTACTTTTTATCATGTCGCCGCAGTAAGAGTAACATAGTATAACATAACAGACTACTGATTAAAACCAAAATAGCTATTTGTGCAACAAGCTAAGAAATTGGGATATTTTCCATTCTGGACGAGATCGAGAGAGTGGCGGAGCCCAGATCAAAAACACTTCGTGAATGGAAAAAACACTTTTTCCTAGAGAGTTAACGCAAAATAAACGTACCTACTTGATGTTTAATACAATTAATGAAACTAATGATTAAATTGGTTTAAAGTTTAAAACCCATTTTTTAACAAAATTAGAAACAAATCTTGTAGGATACACGTTAGGAAATGCGATTTTGTATAACTCCTGTAATTTTGAATATACGACTTTCATAATAACCGTAATTATCGTTCGACCAATAGAAATCAGTTTTCGTGACCTTTGACCTTGTATTACTTTCGAACCCAACATGATATCGATGGCGACTTTTTGCACGTTACTTATAAAACCTATATAAAGGTGTGCGCGAAAATTTACATTGGTGCAAATCTCTCGGAAGTAAAATGCTAATGTTACTGGGCTAATTAGAAATTCCATTCCTGCGCATTATGTAGATTCTTTTAGTGCATCATCAATTTCTTCTATAACAATTTCTCTACTTAGAGCCAAAGGGGGTCCACAAACGAGACTGTCTAGACCGCTCGAGGGCGCCAAGAAAATTAAACAAGAATTTGGTGAATAAGTTTGTTTTCACATTGTTCTTGACAATGCACTGTTAGTATGTGATACAATGCCAAAAGTTTTTGGATTAGGAAAAGGTAAACTCACACTTTCAACAACAACAAGCAGTCGTTTTCAAACTAGGACAATCAAAGAAATTAGGAGGAAATCAGAGAAGAATTCTGGAAAACGTGGAGCTGTAGAGTCTCTGGACGGTGGATACGAGTAATAGCATAATAATATACTAAATGAGATTCGGCTTCGAAAAGTTCAAGTGTAATCTGAAGTACTGCTCCCACAAAAGACGCATGCACATTTCGCTGCTTAACTCTTGTGTAATCAGGTTCAACAGTAAATGGGTACCCAAATGAATTTACTTAGTTGGGATTACTGTGTTCATCCGACGTTGGTGGTCCCAAAAATGACAAACACGCTTTAGAGGACTCTAAAAATTCAAATAAGATCGGCCCGTTGATAAAGAATTACAGGTGTACACTTTACAGTAGTATTCAAGGAGATAGTGGGCGATTGTAAATAAAATGTATGTCGCATTTTTACTCTAATATTATTATGTATAGTTTTGGTTATCGATAAAATGCTAGGGGCTGGGTTTTTGATTAACAATTCAGAGAATCATTAAAAAACTGTCATGTCAAAAAACTTTTATATAAAATGTCACATAGGTTTATTATTTATTGTATATGCATTTGTTTATAATAAAATATACTTACACTAATTTTTAATTTATCTATTAGAATTTAGAATCAATTTAAGATGCTACAATACGCGTAAGAACAAATGAAAGAAATAGCGAGTCTTACTTTTCATTCTTGTGTTCCCGGGTAAGGCGTTTAAAAAAATGTTTTATTTCAGTATGGTATATCTATAGTGAACCCTGAAAAAAATAGTATTATTAATGTACTGATTTTGTTATTAGCTCTGATTATTAGATGATATTATTATTATGTGATAATATTATAAAATGTGATTTATTTTAAAATTCTAAAAGTTCGCTTGAAGAAATGTGTGAAAGGTAATAAATACATGTCAGAAAGGTTGTAAAACGATTTGGAGGGTTTATATTTGTTCTGGCCTCTAAAGAGTAGTTGTTGCTTTCAATTTTACCCGCCTTTTCTCGTTAAGTATTATAAAGAACTATTTGAACCATGAAAATATTAATGGCATTTGATTTTTGACTTTTTATTATATTAGGGACTGTTGTTTTATATTATAAGCATAAAATAATACTTAATTATGTTGCTATTATGTTTACTAAAAGTATAGTAAATTTCTGTTTCTTACTAAGATGTAATAAATAATTATTTTAGTTTTGTATGAAATTTTATGTCATTTACACGTTAAACAATTCATATACCTACCTTCCAATCTAAAATAAGTTTTATTGCAAGCTAACATTTTAAAATTACATGAATTGTGTTTGAATTAATTTGTACTTACTTGGTTATTTAATATTAAATAATAGAGAGAAAAAAGGACTAGTTTAAATAGTCTTACCATAGTTTAATTTATAATATACCGTTTATTACTTATGTACATTACTCATCTTTAGTTTTAAATTTAAATTACATTTTTTCCTTGTTTTGATTAAAGGAGAAATAAGTTAAACAAATTCTTGAATTGCAATCAAATTTTCTTCAGTGATTTAATTTACTTACTCAAATAAAATAAAATATACAATTCTTTTAAATAGGTCCATGAACCAATTTATTACGGATGTAAACTTGTTATCAATTGAAGCAATTGAAATCTATGGTCCATTAGCAATTAATAATATATTTCCAAATATTGAGAAATTTAATTTATATCATATGAATATTCGTAGCATAAATAAAAATTTCGACGAATTAAAAATATATTTAAGTCAATTACAAACAGAATTAGATTGTTTAATTTTAACGGAAACGTGGAAAATACATCTTACGGAATTACTAGATTAATTAATTATTCCAGGATTGATTAATTTGGGTTAATAATTACGTAAAACAATTTCAAATCATTCAAAAAAATTTGTGCGTATTATTTTAAATAAAGAACCCACTTGCTCATGAGAATGTTTTTACCAAGAAGCTAAAATACTACATTCTCTTCAGATATTTTTTTAATAATAGTCTTATATACATATCAAAATAAACAAAACTTGATCATAATTGATCATAACTATGAAACTAGAACAAAACTATTTACTTTTAAGACTCCATTATCAACTAAATCCGGAGGACAAAGAACTTATACTTATCTCACTCCTAGACTTTTATAATTACCTACCGCAAGAGATTATATAGATACATAATATTAGGAATAACGAAAAAAAAATTTGTTTGAAATTGGCGTAAGAGAAATAAAAAAATTATTTTGTTGAATGAGTCATTTTGGCTGCAACATATTCTATTTAATTTAATTGGATATCAATACTTCAGATTGATACATGTATCTACTTATATTTAATAAGTACTTCTTATACATGTAGTTAATAATACAGGCGTGCAATATTATAATTTAAAAAAAATACATTTGTGTTCTTGTATTCTTGTGTATTGTTTTTAAAATGCTAAAGTAAAGATGTTTTTAAGTTCTCTAAATGATTTAAATTTCAGGTAAATTAATATTTCTTTCTTAATAATGTATCAATCAAAAAGTTTACACTTTTATTTTACAATGATTTTTTACAAACTAAATAAATGGATTATTAAGAATCAAGACTTTTTCAGGATTAACTTGAAATATAATAAGATAAGAAAGGAATTCTAACGTTTCTTCCCTACTTCCATAACAATATTACGAACACCAGATTTTTAAAGCGTCATAAATATGTCTAACGATTCGTTTCGCCTTAAATTCAATATCAGCGAAAAAGAATAAGACAACATACAGTACAACAGAGTAAGAAAGAGCCAGATGTTTCTTTGACAGCGACAACGTTGCAGGACGTCAAAATACCGAATTCCACATTAACGTATATCTCTGGGACGTCCTTTACTCGGAAATACTTATATGGATATACAGTGGACGTTGTAAGACTGTATTATGTGCGGACGTCGAATGGCGGTGTATATTAACTTCTTTATTTTTGATTTTATTCAAAATCTAACTCGCACACGTAACACTACTATGTGAGATAGTGTATATACACGAACTAAATCTTCTCTAACGTTATTAGTTGTGGTGGACGTCCAATTACTTAGATATGAAAGGACGTCCATTTGTTAGACTGATGTAAATATATATATATATATATATATATATATATATATATATATATATATATATATATATATATATATATATATATATATATATA
>CAKMYN010000080.1:0-39000 GCA_929113105.1 Agrypnus murinus
GATGACATACAAACTTGAAATTGGTATAGTGATAAGATTTAGGACTCTCGTACAGAAAAATAAAAAAAATTATTAAGTCAACCCCCGCACCCGCTTTAGGGGTTGTAAAATTTCTAGATGATATACAAACTTGGAATTTGGTTTAGTTATAGGGTTTAGAGTTCTCGTAAAGAAAAATATAAAAAATTGTTATTATGTTAACCCTCCGCTACCCCTTTAGGGGTTGTAAAACGGGACTTCACTTTATGAATTTAAGTAATGAAATTAAATAATCTTTATAACTTCCGAATTTCTAGAGTACATACAAACTTGAAATTTGGTATATTTACAGAGTTTCGGATTCTCGTCTAGCGAAAAATTAAAAAACGTTACAAAAACCCATATTTATATTTTCAAAATTTTGTTCTGTTTTGGGTAGCAGCCACCTCTTAGAATTTCTAAACACGGGAAAAATAGTAAACAATCTTTGTTGCGTTTCATTTTCGAACGGGTGCCGTGAAAGAACATAAAAAGTCACCTATTTTATAGATTTTTCGAAGTTCAGGGTCTAAGGGGGTAGCAACCAACCCTTAGAATTTTGAAATACGGGAAAAATAGTAAATAATCTTTATTGCGGTTCATATTTGAATGGGTGACGTGAAAGAACATAAAAAGTTACATACTTTACGGATTTTGCGACATTAAGAGTCTAAGGGGGTAGCCAGCCATCCCTTAGAATTTGCAAATGTGGAGAAAATAGTAAAGCAGTTTATTTGCGTTTCATTGTTGAATGGGTTGCGTGAAAGAACATAAAAACGCACATGCTTCACCGATTTTGCGAAATTCAGGATATAAGGGGGTAGCAGCGAACCCTTAGAATTTCTAAATGTGAAAAAATAGCACGATTTTTGTTGCGCTTCATTTTCATGGTTATCATGAACAAACATAAGAAGTTACATATTTTATGGTTAATAATGTAGAAGATACTTTTTAGATTTTGCAAAATTCAGAGTTCAAAGGTAGTACGAGTCACCACTTCAAATGTTTAAATGTGGGAAAAATAATAAACACTTAGTCACTTAACGGGTTCTGGCCTATGTAACAGTCTACACTCAATCATTCGGACAAGCTTTTGGCTATAGCAATGAAATTAAAAGAGCTTTGTATATTTCGACCTCTAGTTCTACACTCAATCATTCGGACGAGCTTTTGGTTATAGTAATGGAATTAAAAGAACTTCGTAGATTTCGGCTTCTTGTTTACGAAAACAGTATTAGAATCCATTCACTTTATTATTTCATTATCATTCACTTTAAGCCTATAGTACCTTAATACTTTTTTTACTCAGAATCCCACTTGCTATCGATTTCCATACTTCAAATCTAATCGTTCCATTTAAAAAAATCCTCATGATGATATCCAGCACCAACACAAGTTCTAAGATGTGTTCTGATTTCGTAAACTAGAGGTCAAAGTATACAAAGTTCTTTTAATTCCACTGCTATAGTCACAAGCTTATTGGAATGATTCAGTGTAGACTGTTAAACAGGACACCCTGTATAGTCTTCAATATCTTCCTCTGAATCGCAGGAAAATTAATTTAGTGACAAGCGGTTTGGACAAAAAATTGGTTTTTTGTTACTGCACTGTTATTGTTAAAATTAGGAACATTTCTTTGAGAAAAATAATGCCTATATGAAAAGTGTTCATTTAACCAAAACGAAATCAAAAAAATTAATAAACAAGAAAACACAATTCCCTATTTTTTTATATAAATCTTAAATGAATTGCTTTTTGGTCGAAAATTAATAGCTAAGAACCCCAAGGTTTCTTTCTATAACCCCTACAAAGATTTCATAGATATATGGCATGTACTTTCTGAGATAAAAACTAATTTGTTTTTAATAAAATTGTCCGTAAAAATATGTACCTTTTATTACCTATTGTCTGATAAAAACAAAAGTAGCTATAGCATTTAGAAATATAATATTTTACTAATGTTAAGCTTTACTAAAGTCAGAGGACTCGAGAAAAAAATGGATATTAGATAATCTTTTAATGTTGTTTGTTAGGAAGACAATATTTCCTTGTAAGCATGGATTAAATTTCCGAAAATTCCCGACTATGTTTATTTACTGATTGCAGGTGTGGAAGTCTATAAAGTGACGTAATTTTGTGTTGCTTACACAGTCATTTTACGTATATCTTACTATGAACTTGAATATTTTTCAAATTATGCACGATGGTATATTTTATATACTACAATGATTGCTTGAAGCTGGAAAAAGAACTTAAAATTTATAATTTCCACTCTTTTAAAAGTCACTCTTTTAAACAAAAAAAAACAATTTTAATTCAATCCTTGCAATTTATAAGACTTTTTAACCAAAATTTGTTTCGGGAGGGTTTCAAGTAATCCAGAATAAATTTATGTAACGACTTTTACAATTAAATAATTTTTTAATAAATTTTTAATCGTGTTCCTTTTCAGGGATTTTCCAAGGAATAGAGGTTCTCTTTTGCAATTATGAATTTGATAAAGGTTACAGCTGTACATATAAGTAAATGTAAAAAACAATTCATTTATACAGCACTCATTCGGAGCATTTAAGAATTAAATATCTTTAAACACTTGTTCTCAGAATTGTATGATGATCAATTTGACGTCGCGTCATCAAACATCGTATCAAATATCATGTTACTGCAGATTTTAGTTGCCCATGCAAATTAAAATCTTAATTATTTATGCTGCCAGATTTTAAATTTTTCTTTATATTCTTGAATCTGGAATTTTTTTTTAAAACTAAAGGCATTAACGGCTTGAAAATACTTTAATAAATAAAATAAATAAAAATACAGTGTTGTAGGTTACATAAGTTATAAATTGGAGTTTAAAGTTGATTGACGCGTGTAAACCCCGTTTATTATAAAAAATGTAAAATTAAATGCAAATGTTTACACTTGAAACCACCAAAACAAATTTTGGTTAAAAAGCCTTGAATAATTATTGTTTTAAATGCGTTACTAGGATTGAATTAAGATTATTATTTTTTGTTTAAAAGAGTGACATGGAATTATAAATTATAGGACCTTCGTCCAGCTTCAAGCAATCATTGTAGTATAAAATGCACCATCGTGCATAAGTTTTTCTATCGAAGAAGAAGGAAAGTGGCAAACACTCTCTTATACTGCATGCACACAGGCCCCAGTTTTTTTCTGCCTGTCATTTTCTATGAGTTTCTCAAAATATTTTTTTATGTCACTATATGTAGTTTTATAGCAATTTAACTTTGTCCAACAAGCGTTGATCTTCGTACACTGGTATAACACCGTAAGCGTTTCAAAATAGAAAACAGCATTCCAATTATACTGTCTCAACAAGGATTTTCGAAGCTCCACTGTCTTTGAGGTACAGCCAAATGCATGAGAGTACCACTTTTAGGAGATGAATCCAGTGTTGTAACAGATACATTATTTTGTATATCTAGTTACAGATACAGATACTATCAGAAAAAGGTACCTAGATACAGATACAGGTTTTACAGTGAAGTATCTAGATCCAAATACAAAGCTTAACATAATGTATCTAGATACATTTGTAGATACTTGTTTTTCACCCCGAATATAAGAACTTCCTAGTCAATTTTTCGTACCGAAAATAGTCATTTAACTAAGTATCAATTCCAGGGCTAGTCTAGGACAGCAATATTTATAAAAATTTATACATATTAAAAATTGTTAAGCAGAAACCAGTATCTAAAGATAAGTACATCATGCATTCAAACCTTTCCACTTCATTAAAGCATTCCAAACATGACATTTGTGTAGATTTTCTATCTTCAGTTTTGGTGTTGTGCAGAATATTAATAACTTGAATAAACTCCAATAGTCTTCATTGTTTGAAAACCTAGAAAATGTTTTACCACTTTAACAGAAATCATCATAGCCTAGATATTATTTCTGATAATCTAGCTTCAAAGTATGTGTTGGTACGATTCACACTATAACAATTTGCTATTAGTTCGTAGTACTATTACACCCAAAAGTCGCTAAATCTCGTTGCTTTTAGTTACCCTTGGTGTAACGGAATATATTATAATTATTTGCTCTTCAACCTATTTTCAAACGCACTACATTAAGATAGTTCTTACTTTGAAAGTTCTCAAATTGACTGTTGACAGAAAAAATAGGAGTGTGTAACAAAATCCGTATAGTGCCTTTACTGTACTCGAAAACTCACCAGTGGCTTGTCGTACCTAGTACTTATCTACAAGTCCAGTAAAATAACCATTCCAGACTTGTTACGTAAATGTTAAATATAATAACATTACTACAACTATTACATGTAATAAAGAATGAATTCTCTTCATATCTGAAATTATGGTACACTTTTATCTAATTGTTGTTGATTGGTACAATCAGTAAATTATGGTACAAGTACCATAATTATGGTACAGTTGGTAACACTGCCCTGGACGGACAAGAATGCTTCTTCCTCACACAATCGGTAATATCGTAATTCTGTAACAATATCCATTGTTTATAGAGTTTCTACATCTAGTCAGCCAGACCATACTGGCGGATCAGAGTAGCGCAAACAACCCCATTTTGTGGCGAGAAAAGCCCGAAATTGTTAATTATTATTATCCCCATTGAATTTAATTAAATCCATGTTTAGTTTAAAAGACTTTTCTACATAGTTTTCATTTTGACAGCCACAAATTGTAATATGCCAAATACGTAAGATGCGATTTTAATTAATGAATTACTATATTTTACACTTCTTTTATCTCAATATGGCGTCGATAGCGAAACTCTGATACGCCAAGTTGACCTGGCTGACTAGATGTAGTGACTCAATTGTTTAACGAGGTGACATATTTGATTTCATGATTTCAAAGCAATTCCAAATTAAAAATTAGTTTTATTATGTTCGGCGGTTTATTTCAAATTTAAGATTCTACACATCATTTATGACAATTTTTGTATTATAAAATCATTAAATTATGAAAATAGTATCTGCACAATACAGATACTCAGATACTACAGAAAATGTATCTAGATCCAAATACAGCTACAAAATTTTAAAAGTATCTAGATATGTATCTAGATACATTACAACACTGGATGAATCCCTCCAAGACCAAGCAATAGGTTGGGATTTTTTTAGACACACTGAATTACTTTGAGCATATGATGTACTTCTTCATTGCATCACAATGAACCCTTTAGTTCAGTTACATTTGATTTTCTAAGAAATAGAGAAACCATACAAGATCCTTGGGAAGGTTTTTACTTTATTTTCTTCGTTAACTACTATTTCCTTTTGTTTTGATAGTACAGTAGCTTTTGAGCAGTACAGTAGTTTTTTTCTTTTCCTTTGCGTCATAATTTTTTGCAGTTTTCAATGGTCCAACACCATAGTGCCTTGTCGAATAATTTATATGAAGAAAAGAAGTTGTCTAGGAAAATATTATGATTATGGTTATTCTCTACAATAGATAGTAGATAAAAAACAAAGTCACCTCCCAAACCAAGTCTTGATTTTTTATTATTTGGAGGATAACTTGTATAAGTACCCTTCATCTGAACAGATATACCATAATTTGAAACCGAATCTCACCGGTTTTACTTTTAGAAGCATTTTGTTGCGAGTGCCGTCCAAAATATGGAACTATCTGTTCATCTAGTAATATAAGTTGCACGAGAATACTCCATACTGCATGAGTTTTTCATTCATGATGTAAAAATCACCTACTAAGATTTACTAAAAAGAATGAAGTGAATATAATCATGGGTGACTTCAACGGAAAGATAGGTAAAGGAAGAGTTCAATATATTGTTGGAGACCATGGTATTTGCAAACGACACGATAGGGGGGATATCTGGTACAGTTCTGTAATGAAGAAAACTTAATGGCAGCAAACACCTGGTTCCAACTTCCAGAAAGGCGATTGTACACTTAGAAGTGTACTTAGGACCAGGAAACAATGAAGGAAATATCATAAAAAATCAAATAGATTACATACTGATTGATACACGATATAGAAACGGAATTAAAGGTGTAAGAACTTATCCTGGATCAGACGTAAGATCTGATCAGAACCCCGTAGCTGAAAAACGTGAGATTAAATTGAAGAAAATCCGGAAGACAAATAAAACAAGACCTAACTTTGAGAAACTGGGGGAACCACAAATAAAAGAGGAAATAACACGAGTTTTGAATAGTGAGTTTAGAGAAACGGTATAATTGGAAACAGAAACAATGGAAAACTTTTGGCAGTCTATTAAAAATGTAAACATGAAGTACAAGAAAATGAATTGGAAAACCAAGAGCAGAGAGCAAAACAGAAATGGATGACGGAAGAAATCCTTTTATTGATGAACGAAACAAGGAAGTACAAACATAAAGACTATAATAAATATAAAGAAATCCATAAAAAGATTACAAGGCTTATAAGAGAGGCAAAGGAGGCCTGGATGGAGAAACGTTGTCAAGTGCTCGAAGAGCTGCCAAGAAAGCATGATTTCTTTAACACACAAAAAAGAAGATAAAAGAAATAACTGGAAATAAAACCCATCAACACGATATCTTAGTCACATATAGTAACAAAAAAACAATAGACCCAGACGAGATAGAAGAGATTTTGACAAGCTATATACAAGAGCTTTTTGATGATATCAGAATGTAACCAGAATCAAGAGAAATAGATCAAGAAGATTAGCCATTGAAAATTATTATAGCAGAAGTGAAACACGCAATAAAACTATCAAAACACGTAGAGTCCCAGGTGAAGATAACATCTATACTGAGATGCGTAAACGTATTAGACGATGAAAGCCTCAACATCTTAACATCTTTCTTAAATAGAATATACTATACAGGAATCGTACCACACGACTGGACCCAACCTATTTTTATTCCGATACCTAAAAAGAGCGGAGTAAAACAGTGCTTACAGTACCGATTGATTAGCCTGATGAGCCATGTACTGTAGATAATGCTAAGAACATGCATCAACTAGTACACACAAAATGCGAACAATATGTAGGAGAAGAACAATTTGGTTTTCGCTTAGGCCTTGGAACTAGAGAAGCAGTTCAAGGTCCTAGGACTAGCAGAAATACATAAAACAAAATTAAATAGCTTATCGGTATCTCCAACGTAAGTGACTCCTGCGTACAATGTTGCTTCCTCACGACTTGCTCCAAAATTATAAGTCTGGATTTCTTCAGCTAGTTTGCAAGCATAATTTTCAGAGAAGTCTATATGTAGTAACCCTTCATTCTTACTAAGACTGTTTATCAGTGTGTTCTAAGCAGCATTTTTATTTTTAATGTTAAATTTATATTTATTTTTAAAGTTTTCATTTCTTCTTGAACCTCTCCCTGCAACTCTCGGACAGGTTTAGTAACATTGATTTTAGCTGCAATCTTAACATTAAATTGAACCTTTTCTTCATTTTATTTTGACATTTCAGAGACCTGCCATACATATGCAATGCGGAAGCCTTACTACATGTTACAGGAGTTCATATGAATTGTCATTATCTACAAGTTTTAGTGGTTTTAGTTTTTGTGGTTTGAAGCTTATGTTTGCGCGTTGCTT
This sequence comes from Agrypnus murinus, assembly GCA_929113105.1. Taxonomy (NCBI): domain Eukaryota; kingdom Metazoa; phylum Arthropoda; class Insecta; order Coleoptera; family Elateridae; genus Agrypnus; species Agrypnus murinus. The sequence goes on from CAKMYN010000080.1 coordinate 7,589, forward strand.
GTACAAACAGGTAGCTCTGTTTATTTCATTAGGTTTGCATACATAATATAGACGGTAATAACATAGGGATGGCATCGAGAGAATGTACTGTAGGATATTTTTGTTTTGTGTGCAAGGCCAATTGTTTTATTTGCTAAACTATAAAGACGGTAGTGACGAATATCAATGGACATCAACAAAGCACTTAAAAATCTTTTCCGTTGGTTTCTTGACCTCCAGCAACTCTCCAAGGTTTCACCAGCGAGTCGTGCAAAACTAGAGTAGGATTGCTTATTTCTCATTGCTTTTTCCTTTTCCAGGTCCAAGTCCAACAAAACGTTTCCGTGCAGTTTTTTTTTATTCAGAGATGGGCATTAGTTTTTCTTCAGGTGTTTTCATAACTGTATTGTTTTCAGTTTTTTTCTACTTAAATGCTTTCTTCTTCTTTTCACATTCTCAAGTTTGCTCAAAACAAATAACCAGAAACCCAAGTACAGAGAGGTTTCTTTTTGTATCTGAACTTGCCCGACGAAGAGAACACAAAAAATTGAACAGCTAAAAAATCATTTGGCAGGTCAATCACCGCTGGATATTTTTCTAAAACTTTTTGATAATGAAGTTCAAGATATAGTATTGCGATTTTTTGTAAAGTAGGCTCATGATAAATAATACACACGATTTTATATTTACAAGGGAAAAACTTTTCAGTTTTATTGGCATCCTGTTTTTATTAGGCTATCATACGTTGCCCCAAGCTAATTTATATTGGTATGTTGAAGAAGGCAAAGGAGTCGATATTGTATAGAATTGCATGAGTAAAAACAAATTCAGAAATATTCAGTAAGGTCGATAAAACTGTTACATTTTCTAACTTTGCGGCCTTTTTTACATCTTCTTTTTCTTAAGGTGCTGTCTTCTTATAGAAGGTTAGCAACAACTTCGGCAAATCGTTCACTACCTTTTGCTATTCTTAGTAATAACTGTGAGTTTAGGCCAGTGCAGTCTCTCACATTTTTCAACCATGAGCCTTGTCTCCTGCCAGTTCTCTTCTACCCTCAATCTTGCCCTCCATTATCAGTCTTAGGTATGGTTCAGCAGAAGTTCAAGAGTTGCAGGGAGAGGTTCAAGAAGAAATGAAAACTTTAAAAATAAATATAAATTTAACATTAGAAATAAAAATGCTGCTTACAACACACTGAAAAAGAGTCTTAGTAAGAGTGAAGGGTTACTCCATATAGTCTTCTCTGAAAATTATCCTTGCAAACTAGCTGAAGAAATCCAGACGTATCATTTTGGAGCAAGCCGTGAAGAAGCATTCATTTACGTTGGAGATACCGATAAGCTATTTAATTTTGTTCTATGTATTTCTGCTAGTCCAGATCATGTTCTGCAGCTATTTGGGCACACTTAATCCTGTCTTTACCTTTCTGTCGCAACAATTGCCAAAAATCCAAACAGTTTATTTGTTTTCAGATAGACTCTCCATTCTTTAATAAGGTAGTTAGTTATCTTTAAACTTTGATGCATTGAGTATTCCTTAACTATCTTTGTAACATAAACGGTTTTTGTATTTAGTCAAAGTAAAACTTCTAACCGAGAAACAAGAACAACGACGAGTGACATGGACTAAATATGTAGTTATCCTAGACAATATTCCAGAGAATGACTGGTATAAGGTCATATTCAGCGACTAGTCAAAGTCTGGTGTTTTCGTTGGTTACTCTCGCAAAAGAGTGATCGGAGCTAAACATGAAGCATTCCATAAGTACTGCTTAAAACGTACGGTTAGGTTTCCTCAAGGTGCAATAGTTTAGAGCTATATGTCAGCTGGAGGGTTAGAATGATTTCAATCCATAGACGGCACAGTTAATGTTGAAAAGTATCAAAAAATTCTTAACGCTAACTTGTTACCAATCGTTAAAAATCGATCTTGACCGCGATTTAATCTTTCAACAAGATGGTGCTTCTTACCACACATCAAAAACGACCAAAAATGGTTTGAAAATCATAATTTCAAAGTTGTTCAATGATCCTCAAGCAGTTCGGATCTTTAGTGTTATTGAATTTGAAATTATCAGCAAGTAGGGCATTATCCAATTTAGATAATGGTAATCCCCAAGTTAGAAGTATGTCAGCCAAAATTTAAGCGGCGAATAAAGCAAAGCGAGATGTTAAATCTTATTGAATTGTATTTATAAACTGCTATCTGAATATTTAGTTGTCAGCGAGTTTTGTTGAATTTTTGAAAATTGTTTTCTGCAGATCTTTTTTTACAGAAGTTAATGAGACCAAAATTCTTTCGGATCTTGTATTATTGCATTTTCAGTTTGAACTAGGTAATTTTCATAAGCAATCTTGATGGAGTCTTTGATTTTTTTACGTAAGTAAGTGAATTCAGTGTGTAGTGATTGAATAATTGCAGAGTTGTTCCTACTTTTCATTTTTTTGCGAATCCTTCCCTTATGTTTAATGTCGGATATGATGTCACGTGAGAACCACGGTGGAAACTTTGAATTTGAAAGTTTACATAATGGTACTGTTTCATCAAACACGCTATATATAAATCTATAAAATAATTCAACAGCATCATCAACGTTACTACATTCATAGAGTGGTCGCCAATCTATTAATAACAAGTTACGGTATAATTCCAAAAAATTGGCTTTTTTGAAATTATATCTGTGTGCATTAGACTGTGTAGAAATATTATTATGCTTAATATACTCCAATGTGCATATTACGGAAGGATGATAGGGATCTTCGTTGATAATAGGGACAGGACACCGACAACATTGAGCATTCGAATTTACAAGAATAAGGTCAAGGATACGGTCATTACAATTTAATGTTTGGTTAATCTGAATTAAATAGTGCAAATTCATAAAATTATAAAATTCTCTTTCAATTTCACCGTGCAAATTAACATTCATAAAATTGGGCATATTAAGATCACCTATTGTGTTTGTTATGTTATGTTTTTTATAATTATGTCAACTCTCCCATCTCCATTGGTGGTTGGTAAACTTCTAAATGACATATAAACTTGAAATTTAATATAGTTATGTGGTTTAGAATACTCGTAAACTGACAAATCAAAAAATGTTAAAAAGTCAATCCTCCCCCGCCTAAATTACCTACTAAAGATTTCTTGGATCTTGAGACAGTTTGAAGGCATTTAGACTTTTAAAGGTTCATAAGACTTTTTAAAAGTAAAGACTTCAGTTAAGTTACCGACCTTCAAAGTAACTAGTACAATTTCAGTTAAGCCTTTTCAAACTGTTGTCAAGTCTAGGCTTTTCCAGTTCTGTATTATTTAAAGTAGACATACGTATATGAGCATAAATGTATTCACTCTTTGGTTTCGCTAAAACATTCAGCTGGTTATTTGACCAAGGTGTAAGAGGGAAACGTAAGTTATAATTGGTTCCTTTCGAATGTCGCTCTTAGGGGAAAAGAACACAAGGTTTGCTAAAAACATTATTCTTCTTTAATATTTAGGTATTGAATATCGACATTATATATAGCAACTATATATAAAGGTGACCCAGATATAAAAGTTAACCGTTAAGTGGCAGATAAAGGGATGGTAGTCGAACAAATTTTCATTACGAAGTTTGGGCCGAAATCGAATAGTTATTTACTTGATATTTTACCAAATATCAATAGTGAGATTTCATTGAATTTCAAATCATGCTCTGTCATTTCTATTTTATAACTACCTTCCTCAATAGGGATTGCGGACATAATAATAATTAAGCAAAACAAACTTAAAAGTAAAAAATATTTTTTATAGAGATCTGGAACGATAACAAACAAATTGATATAATCTGTAAAAATAATCTAAATTTTGTAATATTCTAATCCCAAGAAATTCCCATTAGCTTCTCTGATTAAAATGGTCAAATACCTGACATACTATAAAAATGAAATAATTTATTATTAAGGACTTTTTACTAAAATACCGTAAAATCCCACGCCACTAACAATAACTCATATTTAACCTTGAGCAACATCTTTTTTAATTTGATTTTTTTTATATCAAAAGTAGGGAAAAAATGAGAGTTCTGGGACCACCCCCCACTCCTGACCTTGACCTTGAACCTATCTCGCTCTAACACATGGTGACCTTGAATCTATCTCTGTCATGTTAACGTGGCAACACCGCATTCTCAAGGTCAACAAAATGGCAACACCGCATTCGCAAGGTCAACAATATGGCAACACCGCATTCTCAAGGTCACCAATATGGCACCACCGCATTCTCAAGGTCAACAATATGGCAACACCGCATTCTCAAGGCCAATGATATGGCAACAATGCATTCAAGACCACTCTTCAAGGTCATCAAACACCATTCAAGGTCAAGCTTTAGATATATATAGCAGGTTGCATGTATGGGAAGAGTAAAGCGTTTGCAGTTGCAGTGTACAGTGCAGTGTTACAATGGAAAGCCTCGCTAAATCAATTGAGAATGCGAAAGCGCAAGCTCTAGAAAAGCAGTTGATGGTTCCAAACGAGCTTCCTAATTATGCTAAATGGGCACCGCTAGTGAATCAATCAGTGTTTTATTTAAACAAATCAAAAAGTAAAGTTGTATTTGTTGGATTATGTGCTCATTTGGGATTCACTCCTGTAATAAAAGTAGCTGGAGTAAAGAATCAGTGCATGCTGTTTGATGAAACGGAGTGGAACGCGTTAATAACCAATGAAGGAGTCATTAATAAATACTTTAAAGCAGGAGAAGAGGTCGGGGTTCCTTTGAAAATGGGTACAAAAACTATCTCGTTTGAGCGTGTTAACAGAAATTACGATAAAACAAAAATCATAAAGATAACTGATGCAGGAGATGATGAATTGTATTTAGCGTGGGAGTCCTTATATGAGCTGTGGCAGTTAATACCGTTACTAACATATCGATTAAACCTTCTGAAGGGTTTGGAATTTTTCAATTTCTACCATAGCATAATAGATGGTGTTGTAGACATGCCGGGTGACTGCATAGTGAACATCACAAACATATTGGAACCATTAATGAAGATGCAAATCCCGAACGTGTTTGGAATGCTAGAAGTTGTGCATTATCTACCAGAAAAGGTAATAGTGGATGTGGAAGTCAAAAGGTGTATTGCGTAATGGAAGAATGAAGAGCGGAAAGGGTGGGGGCGGGTGAATATAAGAACACATGGTCTAGGTGTAACGTAGTGAAATACAATGGAGACGCGTAACAGTGAAGACGTATCAAGCAAAGCTATTGATAAACTGAATGCTGTGGTGAAACTACGGTGTGAATTAGAAGCGCTAGAGGAGGATGCGGTACACGAAGCTGTTCATGGTACGGGGATATTCAGTCCAGAATATTGTCAAGAGTTAGCACAACGATATAGAAAAGGCGTGCAGTTGTGTCAAGACTTCATTAGAGGTGTGATTTGTGATGAGTGTTTGGTAAAAAAGCTCATTGCGCAACATCTAAGGGACTTTGCATATGACTTAATAGAGGACGGATTAAATGGGTGGTTTAGTGACATTTGATGAAAGTAAAAACAAAATACATTACATGTTAACATGGGAGTATGCACATCGTCAAGCACGCAGAAGTCAATGGGAGATAATAGCAAGGGATAGGGTACGATTTCAGAGACGAATAAGCTATGTGGAAAATGTAATCGCTCCAGTTTTGAAAGAAGAGTATAGAGAGGGTATCTATAATACACGTTTTAAAAGTGGTGGGGGTATAGTTTAAATAGTCACATCAGTCGCTTACCGTCAGTTACAAAAATGGGTTCAATCAAAGTGGGTTGGCAACATTACTGGGTTCTTGAAACAACAGATAAGGGTGAAATTAAATTTTCGCGTTATAAAACGCACAATACCGGGTTGTTAATCGAAAGAGCTAAACTATCGAACACTGTGGTTGTACGTAGTGAAAACGATTATCGACACACTTCGTGTGCAGGTGTAGAAGTCCATTATTTGTTAAAAAATGGTAAACTTATAAATATACAAAATTCCACATGTACAGAACAGGGGTTGCTCATACATCGTCATACTATTAACTTGTTGCCTGATAAATGTGATTTCATTCTTATCAAATGTAAATGTGTTACACCGTATAGTGAATGGATTGCTGCAACTGAACGTGCACGTGACAACCTTGCTGCTGTCGGTTTTCCTTCGGGTTTGGTGTGTTATCTGGATTGGGAATTAAAGGGTAGTAATTGTTATATATTCAATTGTGAATAGTTATATAAGTTTGTAATAGACAATGAATAGTTGTAATCATATGATGTTATCTGGATTGGGTATTAAAGTTTAGTAATTGTTATATTTAATCGTGAATAGTTATATAAGTTTGTAATAGACAATGAATAGTTGTAATCATATGATGTTATCTGGATTGGGTATTAAAGTTTAGTAATTGTTATATTTAATCGTGAATAGTTATATAAGTTTGTAATAGACAATGAATAGTTGTAATCATATGATGTTATCTGGATTGGGTATTAAAGTTTAGTAATTGTTATATTTAATCGTGAATAGTTATATAAGTTGTAATAGACAATGAATAAATAGCTGTAATCTTATTATGTTGTTTTAATAAAACCATTATGAATATTTAAAAACTTTATTCTGAAAAATCCATTACATGAGTTTTATATAAGTAGTATACATTACTTAATGCACAATAGCACAGTGAATGATGATGATAAAAGCATGATGGAAGCATAGCCTGTAGAGCTGGTTCCTCTGGTAACTCCACCACCGGTTGTGATACGAAACGTCGAATGTAGTTGCTCTTTTCAGATCCCTTCACGTAAATGGTATCCGCCTGCTGAGTTAAGCGTTGCAGAATTACAGGGAGCATAAAGGGAGGTGTGAATCCTTCATTCCAATCCAGACAATGATGATTATGCATTAACCAAGTAGCTTGTTGACGAAACGTGGGTGGTAAGTTGCGAAAGGCGAATGGAGGTTTGAAAACGTAGTGAGACACACGATGTCCATCAAACACGGCTAATTCCTTGGGTGCAAAGTCTTTTTCTGAAGTCTTGAAACCTTGCACATCGATAACTAGCATGATCGAAGCGTGCGACTATTCTAATAAAGGTAACAGGTCCTTGGACGTATATAACGATTTCCTTTACAGTTGACGTACTTGCTTTGTCAATGCATTATACGTAAATACACGATCGTGCAAAATGAGACAGTAAGCAGTAGTGTTCGCTGGAATGCTTTTGTGAGTTTCGAAAGTAACTCGAAGAACGACAGCTTTCCCTAGCAAGGAATCTTTCTGTCGCGAACAGTCGACGACGATTAGAGGTGTAAGTGCCTTAAATCTATCAGGAGTCAGTAGAGGTTCGTTGGGTTTATCATAGTAGGATCGTTGAAAGTTAGCATACATTTCGTATAAAGTAGCATATCGATTTTCACCATAATTAATATTTAATTGATCGTAAGGATATCTTTCCGTATTTAAAAATACCGTCACGTTTTGAATATCACAGGCGTCGAATGTGCTCATATCTTTCTGCAACTGACCATCACGATCGGTTTGAAACCCTATGATAACGTAACGGGGAGTTTCCAGAGTGGTCGATGTTTTAATAGACCAACTGTGCTTATCCGTTTGCGGTACAGCGGGATAAATATGTGTTTCCCAGCTTCTAAATGCCACTTGAGTGTCAATATTTTTCCCAATATATTTCGTTAATGATAATTCTTCAGCCAATCCCGGTTGAATATGTGGAACTTTCCAATGTATTTTTTGCAAGTTAACCTTAAGCTTTTCATTAGCATCGGTGGATATTAGGGCATCGACATCGGAATTGCTTCTAATTAATACCAATTCTTGACGAATATTCATAATAATCTTTCCATAGTCTTCAAAAATCCCCAACAGTGTTGATAAAGGTATGCAGGCGCAAAAATTACCTTTACTATCTAGCAAGGTGCTGGTACCATCCGGAAACCAACCAGCGTTTTGTAACTTAACGCTTTCATTCGAATTGTGGGAAAGGTAAGCTTTCATGGTGGTTGTTAGACCAACTTTTGTTACCGAATCCATCACAACTCCATTCATTTCGTACCGAATCTCACTAAAAAGATATGCAATACCATTGTTTATAAATTTACCACTCGCTGATGGTTTACCATCTTCTTTCAGTACAGTACCTTCTACATATAGATAACTACGCGAAGGCAAAGTGGACATATCCTCTTGAATAGGTATTCGAATTTCATCATTATTCTCAAAACGAGTGGTATAAGGTTGGTGAGTGTGAAATTCAGCTCCAACAATCGAGTTATCGACGAGCACTTTTTCGTTTACATTTAGCACATTCATTTTGGGATAATAAAACCTAAGGTTTGCAAGAATAAGCGGTTACCCCTTGTCAATTGAGTAGCGACCGATGCCTGACTAACCATTTTCCGCTTCCAACACGATCTTTTATAGCCAGAGCGATCAGTGCAACATCGAGGAGTGTTATATTTGAACACCATCATCCACGCTCTTCAAATGAAGTCCTATCGTCACGGTTTCCCCTTGGAAATTAACCAAATCCCCGTCTTGATCCAATATTTTAAGGGTAATGTTTGAAATAGTATTGACATTAATTGGTAAATAGGGTGCAGTCTCAGGTGCTTCTATTATTTTGAATCCAGGAGGAACACTGGGGAAGAACTGATGTATCACATGGGCAGGTGTACCATTAATATAATTTCCTGTTATTATATTACATTCTATCATTAGCGAGTTAACCTTGATAATTTTAACTGGAAAATCAGATATGTGACGTTCCTTAGCTTTTAAGATTCTATTCTTAAACCCTAACAATGTTCCGATAGAGTGTTCAACTGTAAAGTCAATGTCGTGATCGGCTTTTATAATCGATCTTAGGGTATTATGATTCGGATCGATGTTAACAGACTCACCGTTTACTTGAGAATTAATGTATTGAGCTATATCAGCAAGCTCATATGATCCAGTAGGTATCTTTATTATTCTTTCTCCCATTTTAAACACGTTGTTTTTATCCGTTACGTTCGGAACAGTATTGAACGTTTCGAAATTTGTCAAACGCATAACCCATTGTTTTGTAGGATCCAAATATATGGGAGGGTTAAAAGGAGAAGTTAAAACAGACGTTGTAGCGGAGAAGATAAATGTTTGAGACATCTCAACATTCCCAGTAAGACTGAGGAAATGTTAAGGAGTGTTTTCATATAAAAAGTTCAGCGCTAAATGTCCACAATTGTACGAATTTAGCTTCTGAAAAGCATCATAGTTGTAACTAATAACGTTTAAGCTACCATCACTTTTAAAGTAATGAACGAGTTCTAGTGGGGGTTTTAACTGTCCAATACTATCAAAGTATAATATATGTCGACCACGTTTAACATACGATGTCCAATGCGTACCTTCCCCATCTGTATCATCCAAATTCACAATTCCACATTCGTTTTTACGGATACGTTTCGGTAACCCGTTTCGCATAAAAATACCTCTGAAGTATGGAATTTTTAACTCGTTTACGTACTTTGACAGATCGATATTGGTCAGTGGTCGGTGTGGTAGCTTTAAGGGTAGTTTTTTGGAGGTCGTAAATACAATCCTAATCCTTTTTTGTACGGTTTCAAATATAATCCTTTTCCTACAGGCGCTTGCTCCATCGCTATATTGTGTCGTTTCGTTTCTTCGAGCGCTGATTTCGCTGCTTTTGCTTCATTCACTGCTTTGGCAACCGCAGCTGCTCCAGTTCCTAACGAGCCTATAGCTCCGAGAGCGGCAAATAAAGGAATCAGCGGTAGGAAACCACCTTGCTTGGGAATAGGTATAATCCGACCTTTGGGAGCAATGATACGTTTACGTTTCAAGGCCGCTAGGGCAAGACGAGCAGATCGTTTTAAAGATAACTTTTTTACTTTACCACCAATACGTTTTCTAGCTAATTTGATGGCGTTGTTGAACGTTAAAGTACCCCTTCTTTTCACCTTAGATCGCCGTCGAACACCCATACCCAATTTTCTTTTTCCAGACATAATGCCGGCCACAGTAAGTGCAGCCGCTCTCTCTCCAAAACGAGCGTCCTTAGAACGAAACCTAGTCCACGCCTTATGTCCTAATATACTATCGGCTTTATGACGTTCACCAAGATCGTTAGTTTTTGAATAGACTATGTCGTGCTCTTTACAAGCTTCATCCAACGGGTTTATTCCTTTGTCTCCACGAGCAAGCCTTTGATGTAAACGGGTGCCAGGTCCGCAGTAGTTATACCCTGGTAAATGTAATTCTAACGGTAACTTATTAATGAGAGTGTTGATCACTCCCTTCCCCTTACGAGTTGATTGACGATTATCCGCTTTTCGCAGAGTACGTTTCATAACACATTACTCCTCCTATCACAGGTGAAGAGTGACTGTAAGTGACCCGTCTACATATATTTATATATATCACACACGTGTGCTCTTCCCTCACAACGTGTCCTACATGGAGCAGCTAAAGTTGGTGCATCAGAGACACAGATTACCGGTTGTAAATCGGGATAATTGTTCACCGACGCCACAAGTGTTTAAACATAGCGTATTGTTGGGTGCAGGATGCAAACGCGGTATAATAGTAGGCAGTTCCGGATGTGGTAAAACCAACCTAATGATAAGTTTACTAGAACATCCAAACGGTTTACGCTTCGAAAACGTATATGTTTATAGTAAATCTCTTTATCAACCGAAATACGCATATCTGCGCGACCTGTTTCGATCATTACCCATCGGTTATTTCGAATACGATTCTTCTGAAACTATATTACCGCCTAAGGATGCAAACCAAAACTCGGTTATTATCTTCGACGATGTAGTTTGCGATAGTCAAAGCACCATACGTGATTACTTCTGCTTCGGGAGACATAAGCACATCGACTGTTTTTATTTATGTCAGACATATTCTGCGATACCTAAACAACTCGTAAGAGATAATTCAAATCTCATTGTCGTGTTTAAGCAGGATAATACTAACTTAAAACACATATTTAACGATCATGTTAGCGGGGATATGACTCTCGAAGCGTTTAAACACTTGTGTTTACACTGTTGGAAGGAGAAATATGGCTTTTTAGTAATCGACAAAGATTATCCACTTAATGGAGGACGTTATCGAAAAGGTTTCGACTGTTACTTCACCATAAATACCGAAGACACGAACTAAACGTTTTAGTAAACATGGATAAGCGTGTAGCAGAAGACTTGGTTAAAGCACGACGTCATGTTAAACAGAAATACAAAAGTCTCAAGTCTGAAATTGCACGGTCAGAAGTGGAACTACAACGCCGCTATCAACCTATCACTCAACCATTGCGTGAGTTTATAACCGGAGTTAAAACGGAATTATTAACTCCGAAAGAAGAACCCTTAAAAACGGAAGTGTCTTCTCCCATACCTACCTCGACCCCAAAAAAATTTTATAAACGACTTCCACCCGCAAGACGAATACCTCACGAACCATCACCTATCACCCAAAGAATGCGCACTACTAGCGTTCCCTCACCTGATATCTCAGTTTTTGAAACAGAAGTCCTGGAAGAATCTGGGGTCCCAACATTGGATCAATTGAAAGAACAACTTGCTGCTGTTGGATTCAGTCCGGAATTCCAAACTTACATAGATGAGACCTTTTCTGGTAGAGCTAAAATGTATATGGAAAACATGTTCAAGGATACTAAGAACGAGTTCGATCATCATTATGGCGTACGATTCCATCCGGAATCTCACCAGTACCTAATCGGAGACGCCGTACTCACTTTTGACGAGAACGACTTTATTATTAAAAAACCCTCAGGCACAATTTTTAAATATACAGGCACTCCTGGTTTTTACGAATTAGTATTTAAAAAAGCACCTATTGGATACACCCAATCAGACTTGCAGAAGTATAAGGACCTTCTTACACGTACCAATGCTACCAGAAGAGGTTACATTGAGGGTGCACAGCTACACGGAACCGGAAAGAAATATTCAAGTATAATTAGACCCCTTCTAACTACTCCTGGAGCAAGATTTCGAAGCGAGTCTACACCTACTACACCGGTCACGCGATCGAAAACTCGCACATTACCAAAACGTGGCGGTGGTGATATGCGCGTTCTCAACTATAATGATAAACAGGTGGAATTTATACCTTGGAAAGATCCTAATAAACTAGTGGACAGATTGAGACTCCTTTTAAGTTCAAAGTCGGCTGGCCACACCGGTCACACTAATGAAATCATATATATTATCGATGAATTGAGAGCTGCTAAAATTATCGAATAAATCATCACACGCGTATCGATCCGTTTCATAATATTGCTAACGTTAGTGCAATCATGACGCTCAATAAATTCGGGAAACATCTTCACAAAACCCCTCGACACTCGTTCGAAAGTGTACCTATTAGACGATATACCAAATGTAAGGTACACAACAATGATGCTATATCCGTCTACAGCCGTCCCATTTTACTTCGAAGCTGTTATTAGTCAGCCATATCATCATATATCGTCAGTACCTCACGACGATGACTCTGGATAAGTTCGGTAAACATCTTCATAAAACTCCTGTCCGAGTTAAACTCGACGCTCGTGCAAAAGTATTCTTTTTAGAAGACGTGTCTAATTTACACTACGAGACAATGTTGTATATGATGGGAATATACAACCATGCAAACGGTTATGCACTTTTGAACTCCACCAACTTCGAGTATGTCGTTCCTCTAACAAAAGGTATCATTAAACAAATCAAATACTATCCCACAGATGCGCAAATCTTTTTAAACGATACGTTATACGATGCCGAATCACTCATCGGAGTGTCATTGAAGCAAGGGGATAAGTTTAAAGTGAAGAAGCCTGGATCAAAGGACATATTTATTTTTGAAGCTGTTATTAGTGTTCCAGCATTTTCTAAATGAGTATAAAACGTCAAATAATTGAAGAATTGCATAAACCTGCTCGTAAACGATTTCAAAGAAGACGCGTAATCGTAAAAGACCTGAACGATTTGTACATGGCCGATCTTGTGGAAATGATTCCTTATGCTAAAATAAATAAAGGTTTTCGATATATTTTAGTATTGTTGAATATGTTTAGCAAGCGTGTTTGGGCGTGTCCACTTAAACGAAAAACCGGTGAAGACGTCACGAAAGCAATGAAAAAATTATTAACATCAACAGGAGGTACTCCCGACAATTTACAAACGGATATGGGGAAGGAATTTTACAACCAGCATTTTCGTAAGCTAATGCAAACGTTCAACATCAACCATTACAGCACCTTTTCTAGTATGAAAGCAAGTCCGGTAGAACGTGTAAACCGAACTCTTAAAAACAAGATGTGGAAGGAATTTTCCATGCAAGGGTCATATAAGTGGTTGCAGTTATTACCAAAGGTTGTTAACCAATACAACGATACAGTACACCGCACCACCGGCTACAAACCCATCGAAGTGAACCACAGCAACGCCAAGATTCTTTTACAAACAGTTTACGATTTCCAGAAAACCATCGACCTGCGAAGTGCTAAATTCACAGTCGGTGATCACGTACGAATCAGCAAGCATCGGGAAGCGTTTGCGAAAGGTTATACTCCCACATGGAGTACCGAAATCTTTCAAATTAAAAAGGTTAATCGAACCAATCCCATAACGTATATCTTGGAAGACATGAACGGGGAAGAGATACGTGGAGGCTTCTACACGGAGGAATTACAGATGGTTAAACATCCTGAAGTATTTTTAGTAGAGAAGGTGTTAAAAAAAAAGGGAGATCAAGTTTTAGTGAAGTGGTTGGGCTTTGATAATACCCACAACTCGTATATAGCAGCACGTGATATAGTGCATTAAGTAGTATAGTGCATGCAGTGTGTTGCAATGTTAATATATAACTATCATTTTATGTAAGCAGTAAACAATAATAAATCACTTTTTGATATCAATAGTGTGTTTTATTTCTTCTACCTTTACAGAAACACAGAGTATGATATATATAATTTATTCACATTAATCAATATCATAATAAATACATCAAATATATACGGTTATAAACTACAAAGCATAAATACTATTTACAATAATTCATAACAAAGAAAAGGCTGTTGTCAACGTAGCCGGGGGCCTCTGCGATAATACTAATCAGTACCGTCGGTTCTACCAACAAACGAGTTCCAAAATTACATTTCGGCTTGCAGTAATTCTAACAGACGATCCAAATTCTGATAACTATCACGCCCCGGATGAATATCGCGGTGTCCCCATGCTAAAGTGTTGTGCGACCCGGGAATAATGTAACGTTTGTTATCGGCTGGTGATAACGCTACTTTATTCCGAAGTTCTGTGTACATAGCATGTAAACGTGATTTGAATATAAACATTTTTCGGAAGAGCACAACACCATCTTCCACAACCTGACGGTAGTCCTCAACGGTGAGATCGCGCTTAATTACCGCCCTTTTTACCCCTTTCGCCTTTTTAATCGCCATTTCACCGTCGCGGTCAAGCACGTTTACACAATACGTTTTAGCACCTGCACCGTAGAAACTGCAGAGGGGCACTCCACAATATTCATCTTTCATTTTACCAACCACCGAGGCCGTGCGCGGTATACCGTGAATGTTGTCAGGTGGGAATTTTGAGGTGTCAAATTTATCTAAGTGTTGCTTCATATCAGCATAAAAATTTTCAGTACTAATTTCTATAATGAAAGAGTCAGTATCTGTGTACAGCAAGCGCACGTTATCACCATATAAAGGTTTGAGAAAATCATAAAAAAATTCATACATTATCGTTTTAGAAAGATCCAAAATAGTAAAACCCACGTACACCGGTTTATTGTATGTAACCGACACTTTTTGTAACTCTATAGCGACCAAATTTTCCGAGAAGACAGCAACGCTTTTGAATTGAGGCTTTGCTACTAACGTCTCAGCCCCATGCTTTTTACCACGACGTTCCCAATGACTAACCAAACGAACGTCCACCCATTTTCGACATTTTCCATTGTCTTGCCAAATAAACTGTTAACCATTAATTTAAAGAAGTCCCTGTCCGCTTCGTTAGTTGCCTGATTACGTAACGTGGTATTCAAATCAATATAGGAACGCAACCAGGGTGCCTGATGAAATTTTAACACGCGATGAATTTTGGTTAATTCTAAACCATGCTTAAGACACTGTTGTAAATTTCTATAGTGGATAACGTAACGCGTTTTATCGAACAAGTTTGGAATTAATTTTGGGTGACGCGCGTTTCCCGTAGGCGGCACCAGAGGTTCGGGGCAGAAAGGAAAGTCATTATGTAAATCGTGCAACCGCGTTGGGTAGTGTAGATCTACTTCCAGCACGTAACCCATATCGGCGTCTTCCGCCACGGAATTTAGATCGAACTGTTCAATTTCGTACGGACTAAGCCATTCAAAGTCGCGCTGCGGCAGATACTGTAGCATACTGTAACCGTAGAGATTGGTAGCATCGAGATACATAATAAAAGAATGGGGCTTGGACGCGTCATAATTTGGAAGAAACGTATTATTCGCGAAACACTTCCTGCCAACACAGGTACTGACACCTCCCCGAATACCTTTCTTAAAGAAATGGAGCATGTCCAGATCCGTGAGCAGCTCCAGTTCTACAGACGTGCGTTTCAACATAGCATCCCAACTTAAACCCGGTGCAGTAAAATACTGCGCCGGATCTAACTTGTAATTTTCAAGACATACACGTCTAAAGTTTTCAAAGACATCAGTCAAAAGTAAGACATCGGTTTTCAAATAGAGATCCGAATAGTCGCCCAAAGTCGTGCAACCAAACGTATTCCACACCTCCACAGCGCGAGCATACCGCGATCGAGAGACGTGTTCCCCTGTCAAACGATCGAAAAAGTCCTCATACGTCGGCAACGTGTCCTGTGCGAGTTTGGAGAAGCTGTCGACGTACGAATAGGGAAACACACCTTTCTGTCGCAGTAAGTCGAAGCTAACCCCATCTCCAAAATACTTTTTGATAGTCAAACACTGGTCGGTAGTTAGATTTTGCGATAACTTATCCAAACTAGAATTTAAAAATCGTAAACTGTCCAGAAAGCGCATTTTAAGACATACCTGTATTCGTTGGGACCCGTCCCTAATTTCATCTACCAAAAGCTGTTTCGAAAACGAAACGTATTTCTCTTTATTGAGCGCAATCACTTCGATTGCTTCTTTTTCTAATGCCAATTGCTTTATGAATAGATGTGAATCATATCCCGTCAAATTATGGAAAAATATCGGTATGAAGTCGGGAATTTGATACATTAAATTGCACCCGGAGTGAGCCGCCCCGCGGTACTCGCCGCTGAGGTGACAGTGATCTTTCACCTTAACGTCGTTTTCACCAAAGGGTTTGTCACAAATATGACACACGGTTGCATTATCATAGTTGAAAGTTTGTCGACACGATAAAAGTCGCATGTCTTGAACATGTCTTAAATGATCCTTATACAACCTTCTAACATCTCCTTCTAAGCGCAGCATAAACTCACTTGCTGCATTCGGACCACGGTACAATTCAAATTTAGATAACGCGTCATCGTAGGAACACTTAATGTAATACGCAAACGAATGTGGTTCGTGTTCGTACGATGTCATGGTAAATTTTCCACTAGGATCCGGCTCAACCGTGTCCAAAGGTTTCAAAACACTTTCAAAATCCGCGTAAACGACAAAAGGTACTGTAAGTTGCTTTTGAAAATTTTCAAACTTCAATAGATTACCCGGCCGGTCGTGCCCCCATTTATTGCATACGGGTTCGATAGTTGGTAACTTGGTGTAAACATGATTGCAATCAAAACGGGTATGTTGTTTTAATCTACTTTCACTTGGAAAATACTGCAAGCAGCCGTCACAAAAGTGTTTTTCTCCATTGTGAGCCGACAACTGTGACGATACCAAACGCGAAAAGTTTTTTATCCAACAGTAATGACTATTACCCTCCATATCAGAAATTAATAATAAATTTACATGTACTTCTTTCTTTTGCTTAGAGTAATGCAGAGGCCCTACAACTTCTTGTTTCATTTCTCCGTCTTTAAATACAGCTTCCAAACCATACACGTTAATAGATAAGCGTGGATTACGCGCTTCAAATTTCGAAATAGCATCCAGTTTGACAGGAAAGGTGATACCTTCAAAATCAAACAGTTGTGCAAAATTTGGATACGACGTCGTCCTGTTGGCACGTCCCCTCGGCGGATACAAAGCGGACGCCAAGGCCCAACCAAAACAGCACTGATCGTTATTTTGCACGTTGATTACAGCCTTTTTATGTTGTATCGACGGCGGAAGTGGAACATAGGAGGAAGCACGGAGCGGGTTGTATTTATTGACGTTGACTTCTATAAATAACAGCTGCTCCAGTACCCAACCTGCAAGGACCCTACAATTAGCAATCGAATCGTAACCCGTAACTATTCATTACCTGAGTTCCGATCATTAAAGTCCGACATCTTCGTATCCAGCACCTCAACGAAATCATCATACAAATCGGTCAGATTCGAAGTCCCGGTCACAATCTCATTTTGCGTATTAAACGATTTAATTTCGTGCAAATTTTGACTTTCCAAAAAGTACATTCCGAATACTTCTAGATTGACTTTCACACTACGAAAGCGCTGAACGTTTCTTTCTAATAGTCTTAACACATTTTCGCGGGTCTCATCAGTAAATTCTCTGAGATTTATGTGATGATTTCTCACCGAGACTCGATAACTGGCTATACGCGACTTGAAAGCCGTCTCCAGGACCACCACTTCCTCCGACTGCACTGACGCGGTATTACGACGATTGTGGCGGTTGCTTCGTAGATGTCCAGCGTAGCCACGTCGTGGAACATCCAGCTCGCACACATCGCAATACACCGTCGCGGAGGTATTTCCTGAAACAATTGCACAGATCACTAACACTAAAGCCGTTAACAATGTGTACACGTACCTTGCGGGGAGGTTTTTTTCGCTTTCTTAGATGCAGGTCCTTCACCGGTATAACCTACAGCATCCGAAGCTCCCCCAGCTGTAATCAACAAAATACTCGTATCACATCATACAACTTCACAGGAATGGTTACTTACCGCTCGTGGATGGGTAGTCCAGCGGTCCACGGCAGCTTTCTCTTCGGTGACGGGCTAAGGCATCCCGTCGGGTGAAGGACGCGCCACAGCTACACACATGCATATTCTTTGTAATCAGTAAACGGGAACGCACTGGCAAACGATAAAGCTTTTACATCAACTTTTACCACTAACGTTCGCGATACTGATTTCCAGTCGGGACGACGAGGACGTGTTATGCAAACCCGACCGGGATAGGAAGAGGACTGGGTTATTGTTAGTGGGAGGTCACAGTTATACCAACCGTTAACGTCGTTGATGACGCAAAGCTGACAAGTTTTCCGCTTCGGTTAAAAGTGCGAGGCGTTCGCTCTCACAGGACCCCAACTCCTCCATCACTTGTCGTAGCTGCTGCGTCTTGATACTCTTGATTTTGATCTCATATCTTTCCACAGCAGCTAAGAGCTCCGCTTTGCGTTGGAGGAGAGCGATGCGTTCACTCTCACACCCTCGCAAACCGGACGCCACTTCTCTTAACCGTCGTGTAATCCTTGTCTGCTGTGCGTCATCAACGACAGCAAGCGGTAAAGACTGCTTCTCGCATGGTACACCATCTATGAAGACCATCGCCGAAGTTGTGAAGTCTCTGATGCTGCCGGACAACTGTATGGACGCTGTGTCATCAGAAACCTCCATAAGTGTCGCTGTGTCTATGTCCAAATGGTCATGCACCCCGTCATCACAGGGGGTACCCGGAATGATTAACTCCTCATCGTCATCGTCAGGATCGCTTGCAATTGATGTGGAACAGTCCGACTCCGTTTCATCAACAATTACATTTGCACTTGCAGCAATCTCCATGGGCAGGTTCACTTCATCATCGGTTGCAGATGGTGATGCATCCCCCAAAAGGGACCCCCGAATTGAGATATCATACTCGCTGCCCGGTGGGCTATTCAACAATTGGGAGTCCCACTCACCC
The DNA here is from genome assembly GCA_929113105.1 of Agrypnus murinus. Classification (NCBI taxonomy): domain Eukaryota; kingdom Metazoa; phylum Arthropoda; class Insecta; order Coleoptera; family Elateridae; genus Agrypnus; species Agrypnus murinus. The sequence goes on from CAKMYN010000080.1 coordinate 26,651, forward strand.
GAACATGGTGATGCCGCAGGTGCTTCCTGGACCGTCACGATGGGGATTCCTCTCATGTGCAAACTTCCAACAGCGTAAAACACATTTGTCGAAGTCAACAGCTCTCGCAGTAAAGGTTGTGAACGCCCGGAAAGCATGTCGTACTTCGGCTTCTCCACATTAACGGCTGCCGCCTTTACTACCACATTTTGTAGTACTATGATCTTCTTTGCGGCAGCAACTGGAGATGGTGTACGCTCGATAGTTGGCACAAGTACCGGGCACGCAGCAACTGGAGAAGGTGTACGCGGAACATGTACCGAGCACGCTGCAACTGGAGATGGTGCACGCTCGATAGTTGGTACAAGTACCGGGCACGCAGCAACTGGAGATGGTGTACGCGGCACATGTACCGGGCACGCTTTCTTCATCGATAATTTTGACCAGAAGGACAATGTCACACAACGACACTTATTCACTTCACCAACACTGGTAACACTACTAGATGATGTATCCATGATGAACGAAGACAGACTGACGCTCCGCTTCGTCGCCCTCCGGTTTTGTCGAACCACCCCCCACTCCCTAACCTTGAACCCCACTTTCACCCCCACTCCTTCACCTTGAACCCCTCCATCACCCCCACCACTTTACCGTGCATTCGCGCAAATACTTACATTTCCTCACGGTCAGTGGTGTATAGACAGAAACCTTGCATTTCCTCACGGTCATTGGTGTATAGGTCGGTGTCTAGACAGAAACCTTACATTTTCTCAAGGGCATTGGTATATAGGTACCTCAAGGTGTTCCACTTCCCACTCCCTCCGTGGGTGTTGTAACTTCGATATAATAGGGAGTGTTTTCCACACCAGGTAACACATCACAATGTCCGTCATCGCACCTCGCATACCACATTCCGTTGAAGGAGATACCGCGCCAGATGCGCAGAAATGGGATCGCTGGCTCAGCCTACGGGCTCAATCGTTACGCTGCATCGCTGCCTCCTTGGGTCCACATGTATCCATCGCCCGCCACCATCGAGAGCTGATGAATCCACAATCATCCATAGGTATAGGAATTGAACGCCTAGTGTTCGAACTATGGGTGATGTGGAAATGGTATTGGTATACAACCGCTAACTCCGAAAGACATTATGATGAAGACCGTTTCGGTGACCTGGAGGACCTTGATTGTGCAAACCGAACCCTACGGTTTCAACAGGTGGCTACGGTATTGCAGGGGTGCTTTACAGTGGCAGATGTCCCGTACTGTCTGTGGTGGTCATACTACACGTGGAAAGAGAAGCGTCTATGCAAGGGCTGCATACGCAGTGTGTGTAGTAAGGCCACCCTACCACAGCAATACCACACAACGGTGTCGAGATCGATTTCCCACGTACCATCCCATTGGTGTGATGGCTGCATGAAACGGATGCTGTACAACACCTTCGACCCAATTGCGTGTTGCGAACGGTTGCATATCCTCGGTCCGGTATCCCAGTTTGGAGGCAACGATGCGGATGAGTGTACCTGCGATGATAATTGTCACGGCAGCCTTTACTTTCAAATATTGAATGCACGGTTGGTGATGGAGATGGATCAGCAGTGATGTGTAATTGTAGACATTATAGACATTATAGTTAGTAATTTTGTTAATATTATTTAGTACTTTTGTTAATATTATTTAGTTAGGACCAACACATTTTAAATAAAAAATAGCATGAAATAATTCTTTTTCCTTTACAATTGATGATTTGATTGTATACAATAAAAGAAATTGTAGATATTATAACCGTAAACAAAAAGTCACTAAAACCGTCTGACCCATTACTCACTATGTTGTTTTAATTCAACAGTTTGTAGCAACCAGACAATACTCTCTGAAAAATATCCAAAATTAAAAAAAAAAAAAAAAAAAAAAATTCCAAAAAAACCAAAATCCAAAAGTTTGTTGTAACCCGGAAATACTCTATGACCATTCAATTGTGGTCAACAGCATACCCGTGACGACCTTCATTTATCTCTACTTAGCAAATCGAGCAATCGAATTCTTGCCCTTCGTTAACCTTGAGAGCTAGAGCGCTGATTTTTCAATTTTCGTTCCCCCCCCCGGCCCCAAACCCCCCCCCTCAACCCACCACCCATCCCTCCCCATGCCTCCTCCCCCCCCCAGTTGTTTACCTCACCTTTACCTTGACACCCCTTAAAATTCATTTAAGGGGGTTACTATAGTATCAGCTTTGTTTTCTTTGTAGTATCATCTAGTTTTCAACTAACCTAACCTAACCTACCTTAACTTTTTTTAGTTTTTTTTGATTTTTTTTTTTGATTTTTTTTTTTTTTTTTTTTTTGATTTTTTTGGGGGATTTTTTGGGGATTGTTTACACTCGCGCTGCACCTGCAAAACACGGGGTAAATTAAAACGTAATTTTATTACAATATACTAATTCTAAATCACTTATGTGCATGCCTCACACTTTTGGTGAGTGGCGGCGTACCTCACCGCGTCATAGTCCCGAGGGACGGTTATGTAGGTCTCCCTACATACGCAACACAGCACCAGCGTGCTAAACCGCCCCCGTACTAGTACGGGTCGCGACATCGCCACTAAAACGTTCTCCGGCTATAAACATTAAAATAAAAATATATGTCTCATATCTATGTGTTTTATTCAAAAGTAATTTTGTTAAATTGTTTAGTTAGTTACCAGCACTTGCATCGTTTCCTCCTTTTATTTAAAAGTAATTTTGTTAAAAGTATTTTTGTTAAAAGTAATTTTGTTAAATTATTTAGTTACTTACCAGCACTTCCATGGTTTCCTCCTGGTCTTCCACCTCGTCCAGGTCTTCCACCTCGTCCTCCATCTCCTCAGTCTCCTCCAGGTCCTCTACCTGCGCAACGTCGTTCACAACGAGGATCTCCGTATCCTCGCTCCACAGACTTGATCCCCGAGACGCTGGTCGGTCGACCTCCGGCGACGAACTCTCTACTCCACTTTCTACTCCACTTTCATTGTTCATTTCGTTGTTCATTTCTCTAACTTGTTGTAAATGTAATTGAGTGGTGAAGCTTGGAAGTTATAGATATATCTGTGCCCCCACTTCTTTCTGTGTAAATACAATCTCGTTGACCTTGTTTCATCTGTTCTCAACAAAGACTGCGGAATTTCTTTGTTTGCACATTTCTGACTGTCTGGTGTAGTTCTTACCCTTGAGGTAGTGTTGACCTTTCGTGTACATTTTTTTGTAAACATAACAACGTCTGCGGAATTTCTTTTGTTCTGCCTGCACATTCGTGCCTGTCTGGCCACTCCTTTATGTGTAAATACAATCTCCTTGACCTTGTTTCGTCTGTTCTCAACAATGTCTGTGGAATTTCTTTGTTTGCACATTCCTGACTGTCTGGCCACTCCTTTCTGTGTAAATACAATCTCCTTGACCTTGTTTCACCTGTTCTCAACGATGTCTGTGGAATTTCTTTGTTTGCACATTCCTGACTGTCTGGTGTCGTTCTTACCTTGAGGTTGTGTTGATCTTTCCTCTGGATATTTTCATAGTTAAGTAAGAATCTAATTGAAATTAATATGGTATGACATTTTTAAATCTTAGTTTCACTTTTGATTTAATCGTTAAACTAATCTCTAGAAGAGACGGAGATCGGTCTTAAATGAAACGATATAATGAGATAAATACGTGGTTTATTTAACTAAATACATATGCAATTTACCCGCTTGTATTTGTTTACAGAGTACATTTATCTTTTACAATTTACAATCTTGTATTTGTTTACAGAGTACAATTATTTCAATAATACATTAGTTAAGCCTCGGCGTACTTTTCACTAAATAATGCGCTGGCTGTTTCTGTGACTTTACAAAAACAACACAACACTTTAACTCTCCGCTATTAGTATGGTGAAACGACACAAATGTTCCGTTCGCAACTTATCGGTATTATACTCCTCTATACGTCTCATGATGGGAATTTTTATATTTGTATCGTACCATTCGTCTAACGGTTCTTCCAATTGTTTCGGCGCTGTCCCACTTTTTCCGTCAAACCATATCCTTTCCCCATTTAAGTCCATGGAATATGCAAACGTCACTAGCGCAAACACCAGATAACCAGCTTCAAGAACACTCTTCTCTTTGACGCGTTTAATGAATGCCTCTTTGTGGTGGTCTAAAGTTTTCTCGACGTTCCCACCATATAATTCTTCGTCTCGCATTTCATCCTCGTCGTCCTCGAAATCGAATGTTACTAAAACGGTTGCCTCTACCACGTTCATGATGCTGTACTGCTGAATTGTTCTTGTGTAGATGCTGTACTACTGAAGTGTTCTTGCGTATGCGTTTATATACACTGAGTTGACGGGTGGGATTCAAGGTCATGGTCTGAGTCGAGGGGTGGGATCCAAGGTCATGGTTTCAGTTGGCGGGTGGGAGCCAAGGTCATAGTCTTTAGTGGTAACGATAACGAGCGATACAATATGTTCCCATGCTTACACCAACTACTGCGATTAACAGGGTGCCCAAGGTCGCCACTGAAGCGTAACACGTTTCGCTGCTGACTTTACATTGTTCTACCGGACTATTCCCGAGGGTTTGCCACTCGCTATCCATGGTATATGTTGGGTACACGAATTTGACCCTGAATCGTACTTCTTGCGTTCTATTGCCGACCTCGTGTTTAAACATTCCCATGTGTTGCAACGTCACCGGTTGCATTCCATACCACACACTCGTATTGAAGTTGTATGAAATAAAAGCTGCTGTTGTGTCTGGAAGTTTTGCAACGTACACTACACCCTCGTACAAGGTTGCTAATAATATTACCGCCTTGATTGGTAACATCTTCCTTAGTGTTATATTCTATGTTGTATCTTCTTTTAACCGCAAACGTCTCTACCGCTTTCAACGTTTATGGGTGCTAACACGTTTGCAAACACGCAATGTGGTGACCATTTCAGGTGTTCTACGATTGGACTATCCGACGGTTCCCATTTGAAAATGTTCACTCGGCAATAAAAACATTCTACTCTATCTTCACGCCCCGTATACACAAATCCGGCCTCAGCTAAAGATTTTGGGGTTTGTATACCCTTCCAATTACGAAATGATAACACTCGTTCTGTCAGGCACGTATTCTGCAAGCTCGCTTCTACACACATTTTGCATTTTCAATACATGCGACCTGCTATATATATCTAAAGCTTGACCTTGAATGGTGTTTGATGACCTTGAAGAGTGGTCTTGAATGCATTGTTGCCATATCATTGGCCTTGAGAATGCGGTGTTGCCATATTGTTGACCTTGCGAATGCGGTGTTGCCATTTTGTTGACCTTGAGAATGCGGTGTTGCCACGTTAACATGACAGAGATAGATTCAAGGTCACCATGTGTTAGAGCGAGATAGGTTCAAGGTCAAGGTCAGGAGTGGGGGGTGGTCCCAGAACTGCAAGCTCGCTTCTACACACATTTTGCATTTTCAATACATGCGACCTGCTATATATATCTAAAGCTTGACCTTGAATGGTGTTTGATGACCTTGAAGAGTGGTCTTGAATGCATTGTTGCCATATCATTGGCCTTGAGAATGCGGTGTTGCCATATTGTTGACCTTGCGAATGCGGTGTTGCCATTTTGTTGACCTTGAGAATGCGGTGTTGCCACGTTAACATGACAGAGATAGATTCAAGGTCACCATGTGTTAGAGCGAGATAGGTTCAAGGTCAAGGTCAGGAGTGGGGGGTGGTCCCAGAACTGCAAGCTCGCTTCTACACACATTTTGCATTTTCAATACATGCGACCTGCTATATATATCTAAAGCTTGACCTTGAATGGTGTTTGATGACCTTGAAGAGTGATCTTGAATGCATTGTTGCCATATCATTGGCCTTGAGAATGCGGTGTTGCCATATTGTTGACCTTGAGAATGCGGTGGTGCCATATTGGTGACCTTGAGAATGCGGTGTTGCCATATTGTTGACCTTGCGAATGCGGTGTTGCCATTTTGTTGACCTTGAGAATGCGGTGTTGCCACGTTAACATGACAGAGATAGATTCAAGGTCACCATGTGTTAGAGCGAGATAGGTTCAAGGTCAAGGTCAGGAGTGGGGGGTGGTCCCAGAACTCTCATTTTTTCCCTACTATCAAAGTACATGCTATTAAGAACAAAATATACATATGAAAACTAAAATGCTACACTTCGCAAAAAGTGTTTTTAGTGTTGTACAAATTGTAATAAAATGAAAGATCAGTTTACAAATTTTAGAGTAACTTATGATTTGATGACTGCGAAAATTGCAAATCAAAGTTGTAAAATATAATAAACAATCAATGTAGGTATGCCTTATTAGTTAATTATACAACGTTAATTTAATATTTTCTTTTTGAATGATTCATATATTCAATTGTTCAAGGTAAATCTTGTTGGCGCTGTTGTTTTGTCGTTGAGAAATATGATCTCTCAACGGAAACATATTTCATATTATTTTTATCGCGTGTATTATTTAAATTGAAAATATAAGAAATTTTTGTTGATCTGGATATATCATGTATCACCTTAATGTTTAAGACTGTACATAAACTTCTATTATTATAGCTAAAGTGTAAACAATTCCCTCTATATAAGCATAGTTGGCAGGACAAAACGTAAGCAAAACGGCAAAGAAAACCAAACTAATTATTAATTCACAAATGATCTATTATTAAATTAATTTACCAACAATAAGAATAAATTTCAAAAATATGCTTTCTTCTAATTATTAAGAAGATGTATTCCATCTTAAAAAAACATTATTATTATTATTATTATTATTATTAAGATACAATGTGTAAAGAAAATTAAAAATTCACTAAAATTTAGGAAATAACACGTTCTTATTGATACCTTAGGTAAGTATTTTAAAATAAAACTACATAAAACTACAAAACAATGTAGTTTAAATTTTTGAAAATATCTAAATCCTTAAGAATGATGTAAAATGATTTTGAAATATTTAAATCTGATCTTTTTTTGATAGAAAATCAAAGATACTTCCTAAAATGATTTTAAATCAAAAATCATTATCGAACAAAAGATTTAAAATAAAATAAATTAAATCATGATTCGTTGTTACAGCTCTAAAAGTAGATGGTCTATATAAGGGTATTTATTAATCTTGGTGTCCATCCCTGAAAATAAATTTCAATCCTGCAACGTCATGAAAAAATAATAGTGTTGGAACTGTAGTAATTATTATAAAAAGGTTTTTACCAGTTCAGAAAACATCTTTTCAAATCGATAATGGAGCATTAATAGGTCTTGGTACGTCTAATAATAAAAATGGAATCCCTATTATTGAGTTAAATAATTTACAAAGGGTTATAAAAATTTGCTTACCAGGAAAGTGCTCGCTCACAATTTAATTGTTTTATAAAAGAAGCTTACTTGTAAAGTGTTTTTCATCATTCATAAGAGAAATTCTAAAAGTAAATAAAATCTAAAATGATTTTAATAAGCTATTAAAACTTAAAAATTAAACTCTAATAAAAGATTTATCAAGTCTAGTAAAAAAGGTCTTACCTTATTGTTTTGGCGAAATAAACGAGTTTATGCATTGATCATTCATATATAATAGTTTCCTGTTATTTCAACAAAGTTTGTTTAAATGTTACTTTTATTTAAACGTTAATAAAGGCGTTATTTGAATTCATACGTATAGAACCCATTTTATAAATTCAATAATTATATTAATGAAAATAAAAAAAAATAATAAAGCACATAAACAAATACATTCAATAAATAAAATTTATTAATTTTGAGAATTAAAAAAAAAATCTCAGATACAACGTTTTTTTATTTTTGAGATATTCGTTCATAATCAACAGTAATATCCCAAGTGCATTAAAATAGTCAATTAAATTTTGACGTTTTCTGTCGGAATGTTTTGCTTGGAAATTACGTGGAGTAAATCTTCTCAACAAAATTCCGTGTGCGTAGCATGAGGGATTTTGGGTGGAAAAATTTTCGAGACGTATTTCGTTAGAGCAAGGCATTTTGACAAAAAACGCCTAAATTAATTGGTTATTTTAATGTGCATTCAAAGTTAACCAAAAAAAAACACTTAAATTTTAAGAAAATCGTATGTCTAGGGACTAAACTATTGACAAAAAAACTGTTTCTTGCCAAACAACCTGTTTTTTGTTTGGCAAAAAACAGGTAATAGTTCTTAGACATACGATTTTCTTAAAATTTTGGGAAAATAGTTGAAATACTATGAAACTTAAGTGATATTTTTTTGGTTAACTTTGAATATACAGTTTCTCTAAAATTTAATTTTTCACTTAAAACATGTGAAATAATTTAATTAATAAACATCGTTTTCCAAAAAAAGTATGGTAAACAAGCATTTAACATTCGTAAAATATTAATTTGAAACCAAAGTTATCCATCGTTATATTATTTATGAAATAAACAGCAACACGTTTTTTTGGGTACAATTGGACTGTAAGCTAAATCAATAAAGCTTTGAATTACGTGTAAAGATTTCAAACGTGTTTTGGAAACGAATAAATGTAAAGCAATCTTATTAAGATTATCCATCATTTTTAATAGCAAGTAAAACCGTTTTAATGGTTGGTCAGATGTTAAGTTTTATGCAAATAAATCAAATTTTAATTATTATGGCCGCCATATTTCATCCGTCCTTTAAAATTTGCAAACATTGACATCAGATTTGAAATCAGCGACCTGAAAAACCCCTTTGTAGAAAATTTCATATAAATCCAATAATATTTCGAGTTTTATGATGTTTTTATGCATATAGTATTTTAAATCTGAAAGCCTTTTAAATAAAATTCATGCACATACAGAAACGAAACTAAAAGTATTTATTACATAGCGTTAATAAAATAGAATTATTTTTGCCAGTTTAAATGACGCAATCTTTACTCAGAAATGCAGAGAGTAACTCGACACCGCAGACAGGCAAAGGAATTCAAGCAGGCTGGCCAATACTGAAAAAATAAATGGACGCTGTATAAACCTATAGCTTGCATAAAATAAACAGACGCTGAATAAACCTATAGTTTGCAAAAGACGCTGACTGATACCATCATTTATATACACTTATATACGCAGGACGCTGGGCGCTACGCTTTTGGCCCGGACGCATGGTAGGCCTTTATAGATATATATATATATATATATATATATATATATATATATATATATATATATATATATATATATATATATATATATATATATATATAGGGCACCACTATGCGTCCCCCCATGTAAAATCTTAGGTTCAAGCAGCGTCCGAAGTCACTCGGCGTCCGGATATACGGACGCTGGGTGACTAGTGCCTCAAAATTGCACCATATGAAGCTTAAAGTGTCTAGATGGCGAAAATGTAAAAATTAGCTGTGCGCAGTTTGACACCCATTCCTGATTCGTGTATAAAATCGTAGTTCGAGCGTTTGCCACACGCAGCGCTAATAGCGCGGGATTTGTATACATTTGTATACAAATTTATGGCATAGGTTTACCATGCGTCCGCATATTTAACAAGAATTGTGTTGGTAACACTGATTCCTTTGTGGCTAGACAGTGACGTCATTTCAACGGGACTTCACTTTATGCATTGTATTTCTTAGTAAAGATTACGTCATTTAAGGTGACAAAAATTCGTACATATTATATTTTGTTAAAGCTATTTAAGAAACACTTTTAATACGTTTCATTTATGCGTCATGTAAATTTCGTTTAAACCGGTTTTAATTGCTCCTACAAATGGGCGATAATTTTAATAAGATCGTAAGATTTAATTCAAAGCTCTATTGATTTAAGTGAAACAAACGTAACCATTATTATATTATCATTCAGTATTTAATCAATCACTGATGCTGTTAGCTAGTAATAAATCTGGCTGTTTAATCTTATCCCATATTATATTTTAAAATTTTTAAAACTCATATGTTTGTGAGGCAGACAGTGACATCATTTCAAACGGGACTTCTTATGCATTAAAATATTGAAATTAAATAACTTTTACAACTTCTAATTTGTTAGATGACATACAAACTTGAGATTTGGCACAATTATAGGAATTGGGATTCTTGTAAGTAGGAAAATAAAAAAATATATTTATGTCAACCCTCGCACCCCCTGTTAGGAGTTGTAAAACTTCTAGATGACTTAGAAACTTGAAATTTGGTGTAATTATAGGATTTAAGATTATTATAAAGAAAAATATAAAAGAATGTTATGATGTCAACCCCTGCACCCCGTTCTGGGGTTGCAAAACTTCTAGATGACATACAAACTTGAAATTTGGTATAGCGATGGAATTTAGGACTCTCCTAAAGAAAAATTTTAAAAAAATTATTAAATCAACCCCCATCTTCCATTTGGGGGTTGTAAAAGTTCTAGATGACATACAAACTTGAAATTTAGTATAGCGATGGAATTTAGGACTCTCCTAAAGAAAAATTTAAAAAAATTATTAAATCAACCCCCATATTCCATTTGGGGGTTGTAAAACTTCTAGATCACATACAAACTTGAAATTTGGTATAGCGATGGAATTTAGGACTCTCCTAAAGAAAAATTTAAAAAAATTATTAAATCAACCCCCATATTCCATTTGGGGGTTGTAAAACTTCTAGATGACATACAAACTTGAAATTTGGTATAGCGATGGAATTTAGGACTCTCCTAAATAAAAATTTTAAAAAAATTATTAAATCAACCCCCATATTCCATTTGGGGGTTGTAAAAGTTCTAGATGACATACAAACTTGAAATTTAGTATAGCGATGGAATTTAGGACTCTCCTAAAGAAAAATTTTAAAAAATTATTAAATCAACCCCCATATTCCATTTGGGGGTTGTAAAACTTCTAGATGACATACAAACTTGAAATTTGGTATAGTGATAGGGTTTAAGACTCTCGTAAAGAAAAACATAAAAAATTATATTAAGTCAACCCCCGCACTTTATTTGGGGGTTGTAATACTTCTAGATCACACACAAACTTGAAATTTGGTATATTTATAGGGTTTAGGATTCTAGTAAATAAAAATTAAAAAAAATGTTATTATGTCAACCCCGCATCCCCTTTTAGGGTTGTAAAACTTCTAGATGACATACAAATTTGAAATTTGGTATAGCGATGGAATTTAGGACTCTCCTAAAGAAAAATTTAAAAAAAATTATTAAATCAACCCCCATATTCCATTTGGGGGTTGTAAAACTTCTAGATCACATACAAACTTGAAATTTGGTATAGCGATGGAATTTAGGACTCTCCTAAATAAAAATTTTAAAAAAATTATTAAATCAACCCCCATATTCCATTTGGGGATTGTAAAACTTCTAGATCACATACAAACTTGAAATTTGGTATAGCGATGGAATTTAGGACTCTCCTAAAGAAAAATTTAAAAAAATTATTAAATCAATCCCCATATTCCATTTGGGGGTTGTAAAACTTCTGGATGACATACAAACTTGAAATTTGGTATAGCGATTGAATTTAGGACTCTCCTAAAGAAAAATTTTAAAAAAATTATTAAATCAACCCCCATATTCCATTTGGGGGTTGTAAAACTTCTAGATGACATACAAACTTGAAATTTGGTATAGCGATGGAATTTAGGACTCTCCTAAAGAAAAATTTAAAAAAAATTATTAAATCAACCCCCATATTCCATTTGGGGGTTGTAAAACTTCTAGATCACATACAAACTTGAAATTTGGTATAGCGATGGAATTTAGGACTCTCCTAAAGAAAAATTTAAAAAAAATTATTAAATCAACCCCCATATTCCATTTGGGGGTTGTAAAACTTCTAGATGACATACAAACTTGAAATTTGGTATAGCGATGGAATTTAGGACTCTCCTAAATAAAAATTTTAAAAAAATTATTAAATCAACCCCCATATTCCATTTGGGGGTTGTAAAACTTCTAGATCACATACAAACTTGAAATTTGGTATAGCGATGGAATTTAGGACTCTCCTAAAGAAAAATTTAAAAAAATTATTAAATCAATCCCCATATTCCATTTGGGGGTTGTAAAACTTCTGGATGACATACAAACTTGAAATTTGGTATAGCGATGGAATTTAGGACTCTCCTAAAGAAAAATTTAAAAAAAATTATTAAATCAACCCCCATATTCCATTTGGGGGTTGTAAAACTTTTGGATGACATACAAACTTGAAATTTAGTATAGCGATGGAATTTAGGACTCTCCTAAAGAAAAATAAAAAAAAATTATTAAATCAACCCCCATATTCCATTTGGGGGTTGTAAAACTTCTAGATGACATACAAACTTGAAATTTGGTATAGTGATAGGGTTTAAGACTCTCTTAAAG
>CAKMYN010000081.1:0-39000 GCA_929113105.1 Agrypnus murinus
CTTAACTAAATTTTATAAAGACAAAGATATAAAATTTCACTCCTTTCGAGATCCTGAAAAAAAGACACTGTCTGTTGTGATAAAGGGGGTTCCCGAATCATTAAAAGAAGAAGAAATTCGTTCTGAACTTTTATCCTTCAATTCAGATCTACCAATTATAAAAATAACGCGACTTTTAAGCAGACAAAAAACCGCTTCTAGAATATGTGCAGTGGACTTAACGGATAACGATGCAGCTAAAAATATCTTTAAATTGCAAACACTATACTACAGCGTAATTAGCGTAGAAATGAGAAGACGTTCTAGCGACATCCCTCAGTGTACAAGGTGTCAAATGTATGGGCATACAAAAAATTATTGCAATCTTACTCCGCGATGCGTAAAATGCAGGGGCAATCATTTGTACAACGAATGTTCTAAGAAAAAGGAAGATCCTCCTATATGTGTCAATTGCGGTGAAAATCATCCTGCCAACTTTAGAGGGTGCAAATACTTTCAGGAAATTAAAAATCAAATATATCGCAATCAACAAACTCCAAAAACTTTCCTACCGCGAAGGATGACAACAGAAATCATTCATCCCAATACAAATTTATCTTCTCACTCAAATCAAGAAAGATCATACGCTAATGTAACTAGAAATATACAACCACATGCTATTCCACCTATTGACTCTCAAAATACATCCAACAATAATTCATCGATTGTTACCCAATTACTTAATCTTATCTTAAATTTTTTATCGCCATACCTAGAGCAAATCAAAAGTTTTGTTTTGAACACAATTTTTAATAATGGCCCATAATTATTTTCCTGTACTTCAAACGCTAAAACTAGTTAATTTTAATTCAAACGAACTTAAACGTCAAAGACAATTGTTTATTGCGTTCCTAGAAAGACACGACCCCGACTTAGTGTGCATCAGCGAAACCCATTTTCTGCACAACGTAACAGTAAAAATTCCCGGATACAACATGTATAGAAGAGACCGTATCCAAGAGGACGGATTTGGCGGTGTAGCAATCCTTGTCAAACGAAATATCTCCCAATACATGATCGACTTACCAAATTTGGAATCCGTTGAAGCAGTAGCAGTAGTTATTAACTTAAAAAATAATCGTAAACTCAAGGTGATTGCCGGATATAAGAGCCCACGTTTAAAATTAGTTGAAGAAGACATGCAACTATTATTTGAAGACGACATTCCTACGCTATTGCTTGGTGATCTGAACAGTAAAAATACAACCTGGAGTTGCAGAGTAAATAATCCCAACGGAGTTCGACTTTACAATGCAATAAACAAGTTAAACTTACGTTTAATTCCTCCACCCGAACCAACTTATTATCCCCCTAGAAACAATGCGCAACCTGACATATTAGATATTGTAGTAGCAAAAAAATTCATATTACCTTTTCATCAAGCGGTTCTGCCGGAACTTGATTCCGATCATCTGCCAGTATTAATACACTTCGATTCTTCACCTATGAATATTCCTCCATTGCCACGGTTAACTCAGGGAAAAATAGATTGTAACATATTTAAAGAAGACTTGGATAAAAATCTCTCGTGCCCTATGAACATCAATACTCCCGATGATATTGACACGGCGGTGGAATCATTTACTGCAGCCATATGCAGATCTGCAAAGGCAGCTTCAAAACATATAACAATGGCGCCCAATAACTATAGACGCCCTCCTCAATACATTTTAAAACTTATCAAACAAAAACATGCTGTTAGACGTGCTTGGCAACGAAGTAGGTTACCTCATCTTAAACAAGAACTAAACCAAATGATTCGTCTCGTTAAGTATGAATTAGATAACTATCGAATAACTACTTATCGGAATTACATAAAGCAAATTAATCCATCTGACCCAAATATATGGCGAACAACAAAACAAATCTTGAAGCAACCCCAGACAATGGCAACAATTATAATTAATAACAAAAAATATCTTAGTGACGATGATAAATGCTGTGCCATGGCGGAGCATTTGGAAAAAGTATTTCAGCCAATTGCAGATAAAGTTCAACAGGAAGACCATCAAGCACAAATAAGAAACTTTGTCAAAGACAATATGCCAACTATTAATGACTTTAGTGATCCAACATCCCCAGGAGAAATACGGACCTACATAAATCACCTAAAAAATAAGAAATCGCCTGGTCATGACCTTATTACAAACTTAATCTTAAAAAACCTAACCCGCAAGGCGCTTGCTTATTTGAGTACTATTTTGAATGCATGTTTCCGTTTAGGATATTTTCCTACTACTTGGAAAATAGCCGAAATAATATTGATCCATAAACCAGGGAAAAAAGCTTCTGAACCAAGTAGTTATCGTCCAATCAGTCTTATACCAACCTTAAGCAAACTGTTAGAGAAGATAATACTATTACGGCTTCAACCTCTTGTCGACACTAAAAACGTACTACCACCATTTCAGTTTGGGTTCAGAACAAGACACTCGACACTGCAACAGTTACAACGTGTTAATGAGATTTTAATTAAGGGATTTGAACACAAATCGCATACGATTGGTTTTTTGTTGGATATATCGCAAGCTTTCGATAAGGTTTGGATAGATGGATTAATATATAAGTTATTGCATCTTCAACTTCCAGCATATCTTTTGAAGATCTTAATATCCTTTCTTTCCGAAAGAAAATTTAAAGTTAGAATAAATAATCAGTATTCAGATCTCAAAAATATTAAAGCCGGTGTCCCACAGGGTTCTATATTGGGACCTTTACTTTATAGTATTTATATACATGACATTCCTACAAAGAACCAAATTGAAACCTTACTGTTTGCAGACGATACAGCTTTATTTTGTCAACATATAGATGTAAACGTAGCACTAACTCAAGTCCAACAATACTTGAATGCTTTGTCAGATTGGTGCGAAAAATGGAAGTTGACTATTAATCCAGATAAATGCCAAGCAAAACTATTTACCTTAAAAAGGACTGTCGAACCTAATAATATTTCTTTAAACAATATACAAATTCCATGGAATCCATCTAATAGCGCTATAAAATATTTAGGTCTATATCTAGATAAGCGACTAAACTGGGGTTATCACATAAATAAAAAGTTAAACGAAGCTTATGCCCGATTAAACCTGCTTTACCCCATCATTAATAAAAACACTCCTTTAAAACTTGATTGTGGTCTACTAATTTACAAGTCCATTCTCCGGCCTATATTAACCTATGCTTGTCCTATCTGGGGATCTGCCAGCAACACGCATTTAAATAAAATTCAAATCTTTCAAAACAAAGTCACTAGAACTATCTGCAATGCTGAATGGTATATTCGTAATCAACAATTACACCAAGAACTGGCGCTTCCAACAATACATGAATTCATTATGAAATCAACAATTAACCTTATTTCAAACTTACCCAACTGTCCAGGAGCTGTTCACTTTCAACTAGGAATTCCAACGGCAAATCGACGATTAAGGAAGCGACTAGCTCAAGATATTGTTGAATAGTGTTCGCAATAAATAAACACCCAGTGCTATAGTGTTATAAAACAATATTTAAATACATGTTAGAGTGTTATTGACTCATATGTTAATAAAACGTGAAAAACAATAATAGTGAAAAGTGCCGTGAATAGCAGTTTGTGCTGATCTGGCAGCAAAAAGGAAAAAAAAAACGTATTTATAAATGTAGCACTTGAATTATACGTGAAAACTAGGAGTACATGTAATTTTTAAAGATATTTTTACTTTTTTATAACTTATGTAAATATTTATTTAACACAAAATATTAAGAAAAATTATTCCTTTTTCCTAATCAAAATAATCTTGACCTTCCCCTTCTGCAAGATGAAACCGTGTATACACATCATTATCTTCGGGATATTCGCTTATTTTTGAAACGACACAAGCAGATTACGTTCCTTTTATTTTTTCCCAAAGGCAACCAAGAATTTTCCCAATAAATAAATTGTTTATATGATATATGCCGCCACTAACGATTGCTTAATTCGGTAAGACGTTTTCTATTAGTTTGATCCGCTCGTAATAGCATCTGGTAGCAATAAACTTGCAAAGTGTCTAGATTTAATATTTTTTAAGTAAGAACCGATTTATAATGGAGTAAAAGAAACTTTATTTAATAACACAAATTATATCAAAAACTAAAATATGAACATTTTTTCACTTTTCAACATAGTCGCCATCAACGTTCAAGCATTTGTCAAGCCGTGGCACCAGCTTTTGGATCCCTTCATCAACGAACTCTGCCGCCTGACTATTAAACCAGTTCGTAACTGTTTCTTTAAGCATGTCATCATTGTCCAAACGCTTCCCAACGAGTAATTCCTTAAGTTTTGGAAAGAGATGAAAGTCTGATGGTGCCAAGTCTGGGCTGTAAGGCGGATGATCCAGTACTTCCCAGTGAAAATTGTCCAGTTGCGTTTTTGTTCTTGCTGCAACGTGAGGCCGAGCGTTGTCGTGAAGCAGAACGACGCCGCTAGACAGTAGTCCCTGCCGGCGATTTTGAACAGCGCACCTAAGCTTTAACAGTGTTTCACAATACCTTTCGGCATTTATTGTCATTCCTCTTGGCAAAAAGTCTATCAGAAGAATGACTTTCCGGTCCCAAAACGCCGTGGCCATGATTTTTCGTGTTCAAGGTTCTTGTTTGAACTTCCGTGGGCGTGACGGGGAGTTTGAATGATGCAATTCACTGGATTGACGTTTTGTCTCTGGAGTGTAGTACGTAATCCACGTTTCATCTCCAGTCACAATGTGACTCAAAAGATTGTCACCATCCTTGTGGTAGCGCTCCAAAAAGGACAAAGAGTGTGCTATTCGCGTTTGTTTGTGTTCTTCTGTCAACATTTTTGGCACACATCTAGCACACATTTTTTTGTAGTGAAGTTTGTCACTAACAATGTGATAAATTACCGACCTTGAAACTTGAGGGAATTTCTGATGAAGCTCATCAATTGTAAAGCGCCTGTTTCGGCGGATTTCCTCATCAACGTTTTGTGTCAATTCTTCATTCATGACAGTTGGCCTTCCAGATCGTTCTTCATCATGAACATTTGTCCTCCCTTCATTGAAACGCCTACACCATTTACGCACATTACCATCATTCATTACACCTTCACCATAAACTTCAACAAGCTGCCGGTGAATTTCAGCAGGACGAACGTTTTTTGCATTCAAAAACCGAATAACGGCACGCATTTCACAATCGGCGGGATTACTGATAGACATGGCGACAAACTACGCAGTATAACCACACAACCAGCACTGGCAGAGACGTGAAACGTAATGGCGGTGTAGTGGAGGACCGGCCAAGAGTTGCTGACCTTGAACTGGCCTCACCTGACTGAATGCGCAGACACGATGCGCAATCGGTTCTTACTTAAAAAATGACCCTCGTACACTAACCCGTCTTTGAAATTGGAAATTTCATTTGCTTCTACGCATCAATGTGATTCATAATTTGTACTCATAAGAGCACAAAATTCGCAATTACCCAGGCAACGTTTCCGATTTTAATATTGTCTTCGTCTTGTGATAAATCGTTAACCGATGCCTCCAAATCATTCAAAGTGTTTACATGCATATGGTGTAATTTTATCCATTGTATATTAATACACTGTATCAATAAAAATTCCAATAAACCATTAAATAAACTAGAACTAAGCCCTATACGTATAGCATGAGCTTCTGTCGCAGGCACGCGTGACGTCACACGGCCGTGTTCGAGTCAAGCGGCAACGGGTTTACAATACCTTTAAGTTTATCGTGATCTTATTGCACATACACAACACAATGCATCCCATATGATGAGGGTATCAAAATTTACAATTTCGTTAATAATAAAGCAAAAACTGTTAGCCCGTAACGGGGCTGCGGTCGACGCACGGCGCGCTACGTCTTGCAATGCTACATAGTTTAGCGAGCGTTGCATTCCAGTTACAAAAGTTCACTGCGTAAATAAGATAAGTTTGACAATTGTCTAACAGTGATAACAACTTTAAAAAATAAAATGTTACTGTTTCCTGTATTCTAAAAGAATTTAATTAGGACACGCAAAATGCGTGTCCTGATGGCTTCATTAGGACACGCCAATATAAAAAGTAGTTATAGTATTTATTAGTATGTCATAGTATTATTTATTATAGTATTTCCTGTTTTTATTTTTTTAGCTTCCTTTTTTTGAATCACCCTAGTATATAATGAACAACAAACAGTTCAAATTCAGAAATTAATAAATGTGGGATGGTAACCCAAATAACATCAGTTACATTAACTAAAACTAAATAGTAGCAACTGATACACATTTCGTTTAAAACATAACAGCTTGCTTGAATTAATTACTGCTCGAGTACAAAATATAGTTTACTGTTGCAGGACGCAGACTATTGTTTAGTGTCTAATAGAATCCGTATTCTAATCGTAAATGGTTGACCTCGTAATATGGTCAACCGTAAAGGATGCCATTCATTTTATAACTACTTATGACGTTTCAGTTAGCTAGGATATCGATTTCTGTAACCCTCTAGAATAGTTAGTTACGTTGATTGACGAGTAACAAGTTGGAAAGAGGTTTTTCTAAATTTCGACTGAAAACCAAAAAGTGTTTTTATCTTACAGAAACTCTCACTACATATATTTCAAACGATACTCTATTAACCATCTAGGATGAAGTCTTAAAAAATAAAGTGATTTTTTAAAGCAAATTCTGCTGTTGTTTGAAACGTTAGAAAATGGGACGTGAAGACCGTGAAACAGGTGATAGAATGCGATCTCGCTACGTTTCATCACTGTCTTAATTACCGTCAGCTGTAAATGGGGCGTAATTAGATGGTTAATTTGATTATACGGTTAAGGACAATGACCATATTGAATTAAATTTCATTTACTCTGTCAAATTATTCAGGATGACAAACTTATTAATAAATCAAAATGATTAGTAAAAAGTTTTACAAATTTATTATAATCTACCCGACAATTTGTTCGACAGCTAAGCTGTCATTATCAAAGATAATATAAATATAAACAAACACGTCGCTAATCTAATTATTTTGAATTATTTCGTTATTATGGAGTTTTCCAACTAATGGGCACCACTCACGGTCTTCCACGACCACGTGCGGGGACGTGGTCGGGATAATGATGCAATGTTTAATTTATTGCATAAACAAGTTTGGCCTCGAGCTGGTTTGTAAATAAAATTATAAGTATCGTATTTCATTAAAACCTTTTTTTCACAATGAAAGACATTATTGACTGCAATTAAAGAAACAGATTTCAGTCGACATTTTATTTTGAATATTTAATAAACATTATAAAGTATACGTTAGTGTAAATTTTAATTTAAATAACCGACGATGGTCTGAAATACCAATTTTTTTCTAACAAAGGTTCAATTTGGGTGACTCTCCCCTATTAACAACGATTTTTAACAACTATTCAAACTAATTCAGACAACTTACAACTTTTTAAAATCTATTTTGCACCGTACACTTGCTCTTTACAGGATTTTACTAGGTAATTAACTTTTTGTTTTACTAGAATATACTATTTCTTATATCTCATTTGTAAGGCTTCTTACGGGTTTTGCTTTATATAAGTTTGAATTCTAAATTTCGCATGCAGACGGTGGAATATTCATTCCCTTACGAGAAATCACGTTCTGCACATAACGTATACACATTGGATATTATTGTACTGCTTGTCAGAAATTAGAATATTTTAATGGAACCCATTCATGTTATGCTAGAAAAGCATAATTGATGACAAATACCATTGCAGCTTATTCAACTTAGCAACTTTTAAGGAAAACTTGATACGCCACGTCTTTTGAATTTAGATCATACTAGAGAAATAAACGCCGCTCTATTTTAAAACAAGATCAAAAACTACCCATGTGAAAAACATGGAATCTCAGTGGGAATCATAATTTTCTCATACCTATATACGAGGTAAGCGCCATAATTCTCGGCCTGATATAGAAAAAATAAACTTGGTAAAATATAATCTCCCCTAATGTCAATACACTTATTACAACGAAGAATTAATAATACAATGCCCTTGTAAAACAATTTGAAGTTTTCCTTCAAAATGTTCAATTACAGCTGCTTGCAACTCGTTCTCGTCCTCAGAACGACGTCCCCTAAGGTTGTTCTTTAAATTGGAAAATAAATAATAATCACTAGGAGCCATATCCGGACTGCACGGTAGATGATGCAATGCTTCCAAGCCGCATTCGCAAATGGCAGCTTGTGAAATTGCGGCAGTATGAATGGGTGCATTGTCGTGTAATAATCGAACACCTCTTGTCAATTTTCCTCGACGTTTTTCACGAATATTGTTTCTCAATTTATGCAATAAAGACGCATAATATGTACTGTAAACAGTTGTATTGCGGTCTTTAAAATCAGTCAGTAAAGCGCCGTCACAACCGTCACGTTCTGTGACGAGGTTCATCGGGTCGCCGCCATTCCATCGATTCCCTTTTGGATATAGGATCATAATACAACCATTTTTTCATCTCCAGTGACAATGGACTCCAAAATCGGCTTTGGATCGTCTCCACCCAAGTTTAAAAACGAGCGCGTGCATTCGACGCGACGTTGACGTTGAACAGCAGGAAGAAGACGCGGTACCCATCTTGCACTAATTTCATTCATACCCAAATGGTCATGAAGAAATCGGCACTTATTTCCCAAATGTCAGACATCACTGCTAACTCCTTAACATTCAAACGGCGATCTTCTAATACCATTTCTTCAATGATTGCAACTATTTAAGGCGTTACCGCTTCAATTGGTGCGCTCGTCATCTTCAAGAGATTATTGTCCTTAACGGAAACATTTTGACCACTTTTCTACAGGAAGAAAGGGATATGAAGGAGATAAATCACCGTAAACGCCGTCTAAACGTTGTTGGATTTATTTATTCGTGTGCCCTTATTTTGTTAAGAATTTAATGACCGCGCGGTACTCAATTTTCGTTAGCTGCGACATTTTCATGCACTTGTCACGATGCTTGAGTGGCTACTAAAATCTATTACGCTTCTAGCCGTAATTGGGCCTCTTACATGTTCAACTATGATGCAACCGACTTTGAACATGTTTCCACCAGTAGAAGCCTGCGGGGCCGAGAATTTATGGAGCTTACCTCGTAATAGTATAACTTTTCTGGAAATGGGAAACGTGTTCAACATGCTCTGTATATTAGATCAAAATAATTTAGAATTGAGTAGCCTGAGTATGAAAAGTAGGATTTAGTTCGAGTCTTTGCAAATGCTAAAATTAGTGTCATTTATGTTTTATACTGATTGAAATATAGTACCTTATAAATCTCTCTACCCATATATAAAAATTTATTATCCACATCTTATACTACATTCTTAAATTCAAAAAAATAAAGACGTAACTACACTAGAACAATTTAAATTTACCAAAGATGTTCATGTTACTTAACACCCCATTTATACTTTTATTTTAACCACGAGGAGGTATCAAAATTTAAGTTACACTCAATGCTATCTACCGTAGTTTTATATAAATGGCATAGGAGTTTAGAACCTCACACAAAGGTTTGTTTCTATTTTATTTTTATCATGCGTTGCATTCGAATAAACTGCCTACTGCAACGGTCTGATCGGTATGCCCTTCTTCTAATTGCTTTGCACCACTTTCTGATTACCTCTCGCGACATACCATCATCTCCATATGAATTTTATTCATTCAAGATTCAGATTCAAATTTTTAGCTTATAAAATACTTCGAACTTAGAGTAAGTTTTAAGTCACCTCGCCATTTCAAATGTCTGTTATGTTCAAACAAAGCATCTGAATTGTTTGACACTCTATTAAACAAGTACACAACAAACCCTATTGTGATGGTTGTAACCCGCTACGCTAGTTGTATATACAGAGTGCAACTAATATACTAGAAACTTCGTAATGGAGGTAGCTGTAATGTATTAGAACATATTTTCCTTATCAATATGTTGTCTCTTCCTGTTCTCGAGAAAATCGCGTTTTAAATTTTAAGTACTCCCATTGTACTCGCATTCCATTAAAAATACGAAATAAGCAAAACAATTTTTGTTTTAATTATTTGAAAAATTTTTCGACAAAGCGTTTTTTCTGAAACCTGGCCGGAAGCGACCACATCTTGATAAGGAAAACATGTTCTAAATCATTACAGCTACTTCCATTACCAGGTTTCTAGTTATACACCCTGAATAGTAAACCTCTGCTAGATAGCGGTGAGTGCAACTTAAATCTTGATACCTCTACGTATTTTCTATATTGTTGATACACACAAACCGACTTTCTAAACACTTTAAAATCGACACCTGTCAGCTGTCTAACGTGTAAACATTAAATATCGGAAATTTAGTTTTAAATGCGGCAATTTACTCTTAACAGATCTATATTAAAATTCTCCTTTATTAGAAGTGTTAGATATTTAGTTTTTGTTATGTATTGTATCTAGTTACCTATTTTCTGTATGTATTTATCCTTAGCAACGTGTTCGTTTATCAATCTTATCTACCTTTGATAATGACACAAAGTGTCGAAACAATATTGTGAGGTTAAGATATTAATAAAACTTGTGAAACTTTAACTAATCTTTGTATTTATATTATAATTCATGATTATGGAGTTCCACAAAGAAAGGCTGGAGACAGTAAACGCTATATTAAAATTATTTGAAAGAAGTTGAGCCATTTATAAATAACAATTGTTTCTGATGTTTTTTAGGTAATGTACAGCTAGCTCTATGTAAGGCTATGTTGCTTAAGCGCATGTGAAGGCCAGGTAGCCTCTTTTGCAGTCACGTTTTGTCAAATTTATCAATTTTTTGTGTGCTGGTACCTTCAAGGCGGGTAGATGTTGATAAGAATTGACACTTGTTCAGCTGCTATATAGGTATGCCTAGCTTGGATCTGAAGGGTCTTCTACAATATTGCCGCTAGTTTGTCAAATTTTTGGCAATGTAATTCGCCCTAATAGTTACAATTAACGTGTCATCCAATTCATTGTTATGTTTTTTCAATTTTTCTTGTATAGTTGTACTAACTTACTATAGCCTATATGAGCCTTGACTACATATATGTACTATTGGTTTCGTAATGATCTAAGACAGTAAAGCTAACATGATGCTATTTTTTATTATTTTATCCTATGCATTTACACTAAAAAAAAGAATAAAATAGCATCATATTAGCCTTGCTGTCCTAGATCATTATGATATCCATAGTAAATTAAACAACCTTTCTTAAATATTCTGTTAGTTCAGATTTTGCTCCTATGTATACTCTGCAAAATACATTTCTGGTGGATACAGGGTGGAAAAGGGTGAAAAAGGTTGTGAGAGAGTTAGGGTATGGAATGAAAAAGAGTTAAAACGGGTGGGGGATGTGAGAGGCTGACAGAGTGTGGTTGACAGTCAGACGGTGAAAGAGAGAGGGTGAGAGAAGATGAAAAAGGGCTGAAAACCCCTTTTCAGTCCTTTTCACCCTCTTTTTACCACCTTTATCACCGTTAAAGGTGGTAAAAATGAAGAAGGTGAAGGAGTGTGAGAAAGTGCGGGACAGGGTGCAAGAAGGTTGGAAAGGACGGGAAAGTGTGGTAAAGAGTGAAAGGTGTTGAGAAAGGTTGCCAGAGTGAGGATGAGGGTGAGAGAGGGATAACCTGCACCTACAGCTATCGGAATATAATTATTAGAAACTTACCCAAAAGCTTTTCTTAAAATATCATCATTATACTACGCAATTATACTAAACACAATGAGACGTAGAAATAAAATTGCTTTCCAGGATGTTACACATAGGCTGCTGTAATCGATTTAAAATGAGCAGGACATTTTCTGTATTACAGAACCTTAATTATGTACAAATTTTTACTCATAACCAGTTACAACATTATAACTGCATTTACGTTAGCAGGCCAATTTTTCAGGTATCTGTGCAGGTACCTGCTACCTGATACAGGACTCATAGAAACCAGTTGTCTCACTCATATGCGACATCGTGCATGTACTGGTATACGTATATACGTTTTAGTGTAAATTAATTTAAGTTGGTTAGAGTCTTAAATGCTGAAGATTTCGTTAAAATGTTGTGCTTAACATATATTTTTCTTGTAGTGTCAATTATAAATGAACTGGTAAAAACAGGTATTTATTTACATTTATGCATTTCTGATTATTATTAGAGCTCGGATTCTAAGCTTTATTGCTATAGGTTATTATTAAAAGCATAATAGCATAGCTAATATTACTTCAAATGTATGCGCATTACAAAAAATGGGATCAAATCATTTTTTGGTATTTTTCCTCTTTTACGCGTTTTTTATATTTTTGAGACGTTACTCGATGTTTTCTGTGCTTGTTATTTTTCTGGGTACATTATTTTTACCAGAAATATTTTTAGTGGAATTAATAAATAATAATAACTAACATAATTATGCAAGTCTATCAATTGCTTTTGTTGTACACCAATATTTCAGACGAAATATTGTTATCGTACGTAAACCGGAACTTTTCGCAGTCTTGGAAAATTCTACAGACGCTGATGTCATCCTAAGTCATTGATCGGGTGCAAATTAACTTTTTTTGTTATTGAAAACTGGTTTTAAAAATAATGCTTTAATTAATAAACATACAAAAGACGGAATCTACTTTACAAAATGAACAATTTATAATTATTATTCTCTGTTTTGGTTACACAATTATTCTTTATATTAATTAGGTTTCACAATATAATATACATATGTAAGTATTTTACGAGGTAAATTAAAATAAATTCCCTTCTACACACAACGAAAGTTTATTTCGACAGCTTTCATACCAGAATGAATAGTGTATATTAACAATTCTTTAAGTCTAATAATATCATAAACCTTATATTTAACAAAACCTACAACTAATTCATTATGGAAACCGGGTAGTAGTGACTAATAGTGGCGGCTTTTGCAAGAAGGGCAATGGGGCAGCGCCTTCCCACAATTTAGCAATTTATTAATTTAGTATAATAAATTTTTGTTTAGGATTCAAATATGCATACATATATTATGTAAGAAAATAATTAATTTAATTTCAAATAAAATTAATTTAATAATTTATTTTATTATTGCGTATACTAATAATTGTAGGGTAAATACCGAATAGTATAAATAGCTGCTACGTAAGAATGTGCTACGTTTTCATTTCTCCTAATAGCAGAACGGGGCAATGTAGCAAAAGCACTCGCTGGCTTGACAACAATCAACGGTATTGACAAAGACGGCAGAGAAAATGTATCGGAATATATTACAATCTCCATTACGAGAGGGTTTTCCGTTCGGGTTCCCGCGTTCACAGCTATCAGGGTGTTCTGTTTACAGCTGAAGCCAAATTTCGAAGTCACAGAAGCTTTTTTTCACAGTGAATTCTGCCAATAATATTAAAAAATTAATTAATAAAAAATGATTTAACTGATAAATTAAAAATAGTGTTCAAGATAATAGCTCCCTTACGACTCATACTAAATATTAGCAGTACGATTTAAATAACTCATTATTTACATGCAATGAGCATTTGCTTTTGTTATTATAAGAAATATGGTTGTAAGAAAAATAACCAATATTATTGTTAATTAATATTGTTTATTGTTTTGAGTTTTATTTAGTGAAACTCCATAATCGTGAAATAAATAAATAGGATTAATAATAGTTTCACAAATTTAATGAAATAAATTTGTGAAATTTTTTATTAATTTAACAATTCATTTTATTATTGCGTATCTTATAATAATAATAGTTAATTAAACGAATAATAATAATTAAACAAACATTATGTCTGTTACACAGAGAAGATCAACTAATGTTCCTAAAAATATTTTATAATAATTTAAAAAAAACTGCATGAGGATTATTATACAGTGTGTTTTTTGTAAACTATAATATAGGAAATCCAATGGAATTTTATCATTTTCCTCGTAAGTTTGTACCCTTGCAAATGTAAGTAGAAATTTTGGTATCAATCGAAAGAAGAATTCATTTTACGTCAAAAAAATATTAAACTTTATGAAGAAAACCAAAATCGATTTAGAAAAAGACTTAAAAAGCTTATTGATTTAATGCTTTTGGTAATAAGTTATTAAAAAAAAGCTGGAAGCTGAACGCCGATTGGTGTAGCGGTTAACGCTTCAGATTCCTAATCAAGAATCGCGAGTTCAAACCCCATCATCTTATACTTTTTTTTTTAATTGTATTGCTTACTAATTATTATTTTTAGAACTTTATTACAACGATCATTAATTTTTCTTATTGTTAGATATTTTTGCTACGGGGGTTTACCGTTATTTTTTGTACAATTTTAACTATCCATCAAAAAGGCAAATGAAAAAAGGGCATAAAACTAATAATCGTTGTAATAAAGTACTAAGAATAATAATTAGTAAGCAATACAATTAAAAAAAAAGTATAAGATGATGGGGTTTGAACTCGCGATTCTTGATTAGGAATCTGAAGCGTTAACCGCTACACCAATCAGCGTTCAGCTTCCAGCTTTTTTTTAATAGCTTATTACAAAAAGCAATAAATCCATAAGCTTATTAAGTCTTTTTCTGGATCTATTTTGGTTTTCTTCATAAAGTTTAATATTTTTTTGACGTAAAATGAATTCAGTAAAGTAAAACAAAATTTCTACTTACATTTGCAAGGGTACAAACTTACCAGGAAAATGATAAAATTCCATTGGATTTCCTATATTATCGTTTACAAAAAACACACTGTATATATTTACAATTATAATATTTTAATTTCATCGCCCTTAGTATACACCGTGTCCAAGATAAGAATGCACAGCATGGGGATCTTGAAAACGGTAAAAGATCCAGGTTGGCTTAAATTAGGAAAAAGTTGCACTATTTAGAGTATGTTTACATGCCGATCGCAGAAATCCATGATTGTTTATCGTTTTCGAAATTTTCCAAAAAATGCAATTTTTCGGATTTTCGATTTTTCCAATTTTTGTATTTATTTTAAAAGATATTAAAAAACTAATGACACTTTGTCATTGTCACTTTTTAAGCTCTACAAAATGGCGTCTTCAAATTTTTTATCCGATGTTTCATCTTCGAGAAATCATCATCAACTTAATTTTTTTATATGGCCACAAAAGTAGAAACACCTTGTATACGGTAGCATTTTTTATTACAAATTCAACGATGTATCACACATTATGCTTCTAAAGCCAAAAAACAGAGAAAAATGAATTTTAATATTTTTTTAGATTCTTAATCTAGTAGGCATTGGAAAAAGAATTCAAAGATTATTGCAAGTGTTCAAATAAGTTCCCATTATTTTCTAGACAAAATTTTGTTAATTTCCAAGAAAATAACTCATAATTTTAAGAAAATTCTTTTATTAAGCCACGTTTGAATAATAGAAGAATTGTTGTAATCATAATTTAAGCAATCTAACATGAAACTACTACTTAAGAAAACTTAATGCTTTTTAAAGTGCTTTTTTTACTTGTTTGTGCTTATAAGTCCGAGCTCTATCGATTATGGTATTTTGTTAAGTAAAAGGTTTTATTACTTTCTTTAGATGGCACGCAATCCAACTTCACCATTCAAAAGCAAACAAATACTGCTTCGGATAACATTTTGCCCAACAAGCGATATTGCGGATTGCAGCATTCTGATGAGTATTATCACACAGTAAACGGTACCGTGCTTTCAGAATTTCCATGGTTGGCTTTAATAATATACAGATATCCTGAAGTTGGCATTATTTACGAAAATTATAACTGTGGTGGCTCTTTCATACACAACAGATATGTACTGACGGCAGCATCATGCATAATCTACAATATATTATTCATAACACCGTTAGTAGAATATTAGATAATATACACAGCACACCCTTTACTGAAAGATATGTAGATAAAATTGACAAACAGTTTACTTAAACTGATCAGAATTTTGTTTGAATCGACAAAGTATGTTAGTTATCCCCAAAAGGATAAAATGTATATTCATTGTTTTTTAACTACATAAAATCTTTGTTCTAAGGGTAAATTATGTTTGTTGAATTGATTGAAATTTATTTTTAATAATCTAATAAGTTTTTGACATCTTGATGTTAAAGTGGCACATGTTTGTTTGCTAGTATAATAATAAATTTTCTGTATAAGCTTATAATCTTACAAAAGAAGAATAATATTTATTTCAGGCTGTACTCCAGTGGCGGCTCGTGCGTTTGCGAACAGGTGAAGCAGAAATCATAATGTATGAACTATTTAGTGGGGGTGCTTTTTGGAGCAAAAGCATCCCCCAAGGCTTCATATTAGTATTTTTAAAGTTTTATTAATAATGAACTGAATAACAATTTTCCTAACTCGTTTTTACAGTTTTACGTACAAAAATTATGGAAAGTTCTCGTCGTCTTCGAAGCGTCGTCGTTGTTGCGCGTACTCCGCACACTCCAGTAACACTGTGTTACAAGTGTTACACCGTTAGCGGAATCTGGCAGATATCGCAAACCGGTGCCGGTTAGCCTTGTAAGTGCGAAAAATCACCTCCTCTTTGCACCCAAGCTTAGACCGACACATCCACCTCGCTACGAAGATTTAACTGCACGTAATTTGGAATAAACGGATTCTGTACTAGCAAATGTTAATAAGAGTAACCATGAGTTGTGCACAACACCATATTTCTTGAAAGATAAGCGGTTCACCTCAAACGAGGCTTTTTTAAACCAGGCTTGGATCTCTTCCGTCGAACAGTTAATGAAATCGTTACACGATACAACGCCATTAGTGAAATTCAGGGAAAGGTGGGAACAAACCGAGACCTTAAAGTCGTCAAAAGTAGCTAATTGAAGCAACCGCTTCGATTGCTTGACTGTAGCAGATTCCACAAGCAGACCCTTCTTGATTTTGTAAATTGATTTAACGTCGTCAACGTTAGATTGCACTACCTTGTTAGTTAAAACTGGATTTACTTCCAAAAATCGTCGTTCTCACGCTCTACGATTAAGAACTCGGCAATGTTAGAATTAGACACGGACTTTTCCGAACCACTCGGAGCAGTTAACCTTTTCTTATTGGATGTTTTAGCATCCACTACACTCAACGGTGGATCGACCACCATAATCAACTGACGGGGGTTTAATGTGGATCCCTCATCCATGAAAAGAATGAAATAATTATTTTAGGAAATCATGATTAAAAAATAAAAATCACCTCCCTTCCCTCCACCCTTCACGGGGCCCATTTGGGACACCGGCATCCGAATGATATCGATCGCCAGAGGTACAGTTTGATATAGCCTCCAAGACCAGGCAACGCACGAGCAAGCTCCCGGGTCCGGCCAGGCCCGCTCCCGAGCGCACACAAGCCTTTCCGGGACCCACTGCACACCGCTTCGTCCCCGAAAACCCACCCACCGGTAGTTTGATCCGACGGCACGGTCGATTGGCAAAAGTTGGGTTAGCTTCTGCTCGCCCATCTAGAAGAAATCCGGGCCAAAGTGGTGTATTGCCTTCTTCGGGAATCTGGTCCCGGCCCTCGGTCGGTTCAGCCATCAGAATCCCTTCATCCGCCCTTACGGCGCTCCACCACGGAGGGTGTGATGTGCCACGTACAACCGCAAGTGCGCGGG
This sequence comes from Agrypnus murinus, assembly GCA_929113105.1. NCBI lineage: Eukaryota > Metazoa > Arthropoda > Insecta > Coleoptera > Elateridae > Agrypnus > Agrypnus murinus. The sequence continues at coordinate 17,649 of CAKMYN010000081.1, forward strand.
CAGCCTTTGACCTGTAAAATCCTCCCCGGCTCCACGACTGACAGGAGGGGGGTGATTTTCTGTCTGAGTTTACTCCCTTAGATCCGGGGCATTCCGCAGAAGCGGGGTCACCTCGAACAGAATATGACTCTGCGCCATGTGCCACCACACGGTATTGGTCGAGGGAGAAGCTATTTATTATATTTTTAAATTTAGTTTAGCCGCGACAGTGTAAAATTAAATTTGATGTGTATATGATTTTAAAAAACGATATACAAATACACATACACAAATATATATAAAACGGACAAAAAATTACAATAATAAGTAATGTCAGAGTAATAGTAGAACTAGGCTGTAGTGACATTTAAACTAAAAAAACAAAAATAATAATAGGAAGAACATTATTATCAAATAAATAAAGATTATTAAAAGTTTCACAGTTTTATTAAAATACAACCTGACAATATTGTTTCGACAGCTATGCTGTCATTATCAAAGGTAATATAATTATAAACAAACACGTCGCTAAGGTAGATACAAAAATAGGTAACTAGATAAAATAATAATAATAATCAGAATTAAATATCTAATACTTCCAGTAACGGAGAATTACTGAGCTCAAGTTGTTCATTCATTAAAGGTACCCTGAGTTTGTGCATGTATATCTCAAAGGCTTCTAAAATGTCTAATTTGCGTTTGTTATTACAAAAATGTAGGAATTTAATATTATTTTGAGGAGTCATTGTGTGATTTTGTTCTAAAAGGTGTTTGGCGTAATTCGATTTTTCAGGATGTTTATTTTTGTAATGACGTACATGTTCTTTATATCTTATGTCAAAATTTCGAAGTGTTTGTCCAATATATACCGAACTACAAAAAGAACAATTTAAACGGTAAATCCCCGATTTCATGATATCATGTGTTCTGTCTTTAGCATTAAATAAAAATGAAAAAGTGTTAGTGTTGGTTTTAAATGTTATTTTATAATTGTTGGTTTTTCTTAGTATATGTGCAATTTTTTCTGATATTTTGCCAAAATATGGTATAGATATGTAATTTGTGTCTTCTGTTTGATTGTCAATGGGATATATTCTTTTGATAGCTAACCTATAATCTTTTTGTTTAATTAAAGTGTCAATCATGTTCGGATTGTAATGATTTGCATGTGCTAGTTGTTTAATGGTTGATATCTGTTCACGCTCCTAGGTCATCGCCGCTAAGGGCGCATCGCCCCCACCTCAATGGTGAGCCAGATAGACACATATATACTTTACTTTAAGATGTTTAAAGTTAGTTCATAATGTTATGAGTTCATTAGTACAGTCCATTAGTTCATAAGCTCATATGTTTACATATTCGGTTAATTACGAGTTCGTTTCTTAGTTTATTATCAAGTCGCTTACAGCGACACTTTACTTGTATATAATGTAAATAAATCGTCCTTTAGTTAAAAAAAATATCTTTTATTTTCATCATCAAACTTGTGTACGACGTTACATAAAATTGGTCCTTTTGAACCGGATTTTACATCGCAGGAGATAAAAATTCGCGTTAAGAAAACAATCATCGATCTTCAAAACAATCTTCGAAAATAGCCAACGGTGCGACGACGTTCGAAGATTTTGATTATCCTTTAAGACCGAGCCAACGGTGCGACGACGTCCAGAGGAAATCACCAAACATTCACGGACACAAGGTTAGTGGTCATCACTTAATCCGTTCCTTTCCACATTGTTTTTAATTTATCGATTTATTTGCATCATCCTTTTATCGTTTTATTTGCATCATCCTTTTATCGATTTATTTGCATCATCCTTTTATCAATTTATTTGCATCATCCTTTCATCGATTTATTTGCATCATTCTTTTATCGATTTATGGGCATTAAACTTTTATCGATTTATTTGCATCATTCTTTTATCGATTTATTTGCAAGCGGAATTTACATCTCATTCGACATGGCAGAATTAGTTCAATTAAAGGCAAAACGTAAACTAATTCGTGCTAGCATAAAGCGTTTTGAAGGTTTTCTTAAAGGCTTTTCAGACACACCGACAACATTAAAACATTGCGGATAAGACACGACGATTTTAAATCAATTTTAAGTTTTTATAACGAGGTACAAGATGCAATAGGTTTAGTTGATGAGGTATCTGCGGCTGACGAAAACGAACGTGTTGCAGATGAGACAAGAATTTACAATTTACTAACGGTTGCTGAGGAAAAACTCGAAAAGCATACGATCACTTTTTCAGCTACTTCTGCTGAGGTAAAATTGTCCACAATTAATCTACCTAACTTTAACGGGAGTTACACGGAGTGGACGGCATTTTGCAATAGTTTTAAGTCATTGATACATGAAAATTTAACTCTAGATAACATCCAAAAATTGCATTATTTACGTTCCTGCTAGGAGAAGAACCTCTCCGAATAATCGAATCTTTATTAATGACCGCGAATAGTTACAATACTGCGTGGGAATTATTAAAAGACCGTTACCAAAGTAAAAGACTCATTGTTCACCACCATATTCATAATTTGTGCAATCTACCTGTAGTAAATAAACAACCAAATTCGCTAAGATCATTATTAGATCAAACTAATGCTCATTTAGAATCGCTAAAGGCCCAACAAATCGAAATTGATAAATGGGACGCAATTTTAGTTTACTTAATAACTTCTAAATTCGATTTTGCCACTAAACAAGAGTGGGATTCGAAACTTACTAATAACGATATACCAACCATGGCTAAACTCAAAGAATTTATTAAACAGCGTTGTCAATCTCTGGAATCTTTTCAGTTCAGTAACCCTGGAATTTCATCAAAACATTAACCATTAAGTATAAAATCAAAACATTATGAGCACACGCGAAAAAATAACACATCACATGTTGTACATCAAGACAAATGTCCTAAATGCAAACAGATTCATTCACTTTTTCAGTGTCCATCATTTTTACAATTAAATGAAAATGATCGGTACACTGAGGCTAAAAAAGTAAAGGTATGCCTTAATTGTTTACGCGAAGGTCATGATGTTAAATCTTGTAAATCTCAATACTGTAAAACTTGCAATGGCAAACATCATACGTTACTTCATTTTGTTAAAAAAGAAAACACCAATGTAAGCAATCAGTGTTCTAACAATTTGGTTGAAATTTTGTTGTCAACAGCAGTAATTAAAGTTAGGACTCTCAGGGCGTATATCATGATGCAAGGGCATTATTAGATGCCGCATCTCAGGATAACTTTATTACGGAAAATCTTTGTAGGTCTTTAAATTTAACACAAATCAAGAAAAATATAACAATTTGTGGTATTGGTCAAAGTCAAATGCATATTTCGTATGTAAGTAATGTTGTTTTTAAAACTAATGTCGGAGATTATTCTGAAACAATTCAGTGTCTCGTTTTGTCACAAATCACAAATAATCTACCATTAGATTCATTTGATCCCACTAGTTTAAATATTCCGGAAAATTTGAACTTAGCGGATCCAGAATTTTATTCATCATCACCAGTTGACATTTTAATAGGAGCCGCTCTATTTTACGATTTATTGAGAGACGGTCGAATTAAAATCAATAACGACAAAACATATGTTCAAAACAGTGCGTTAGGTTGGTTATTAGGGGGACCCTACAATGTAGCAGTTTTTGAAGAAAAAAGAAGCCGACTTTGTCATTTCACTTCGGTAGAAAATTTATTAGAAAAACAAGTTACAAAATTTTGGGAAGTCGAACATTTTGAACCCAGATCAAATTTCACAACGGCTGAACAGCAGTGTGACAATTTTTTTGTAGAAACAACTACTAGAAATCCAGATGGTCGCTTTATTGTTTCGCTACCATTTAAAAATAAACCCATAAATATCGGCTCCACAAGGGAGTTGGCAGTTAAGCGACTAAGGGCTTTAGAGATACGTTTTCGTAAAAACTCGGGTTTAAAACAAAAATATAATAGTTTCTTAAATGAATATTTACAGTTGGGACACATGGAAAAGGTCGAAGGTACGGTAGACTCCTCACAAGTGATTTATTTAGCACATCATGGAGTTATAAAAGAAAGCAGCATGACTACAAAAACAAGGGTAGTTTTCGACGGAAGCGCGCGTTCAACAAACGGCTTAAGTCTTAATGATAATTTGCTGACAGGACCCAACTTACAAACTGACCTGTTTTCAATAATTACTAAAGACTAAACACGAACCATTTACAACGTATCGGTTGAAAACGGTCACATACGGACTTAACTGTGCTCCATTCTTAGCAATTCGTTGTTTAAGAGAATTAGCTTTACAAGCGGCTGTCCATTATCCGGAAGCTAGTAAGGTTATTTTAAACAATTTTTACATAGACGACCTTTTTACAGGTATAGATACTATCGAAGAAGGAATTAAATTGCGAAACGATTTAACGAATATTTTAATTCGAGGCGGGTTTGAACTTTATAAATGGTCATCTAACAACAAAGATATTTTACCAGAAGATCATAACATATCAAATTCTGCAATTATACGACTCGATTCCAACTTTGAAACAAAGGCTCTAGGTTTAACGTGGAATTGTGAAAAAGATTGCCTCAAATACCAAATTAGCGCGGTCGAAATACCGAATAAAGCAACAAAACGAAACGTCCTTTCTATCATTGCAAAAATTTTTGACCCGCTTGGCTTATTAAGCCCCATTTTAATTACTGCCAAAATATTGTTACAAAAATTGTGGGTGTTAAAATTATCCTGGGATGAACAAATTCCCGAAGAAATGAGTCGATCCTTTTATAAATTTTGTGAATTATTGCCCGCCATAGATAATTTTGAGATTCCGCGTAGTCATTCGGTCAGATTTTATAAAATTTACAGAACTTCACGGATTTTGCGACGCAAGCAAGGATGCTTATGGAGCTGCGATTTTTATGCGAACTGCATATTTCACGTTTTTATAGTGCATATGTGCATGCATATTGCAGCATTTTTAAGTGCATACAAATCCTATACCTAATTATTACACATAGGGGTTGCCTATTAAAAGGATTAGAAATTTTCTCACAAGTCACAAAATAATAATACGGTTTTTGAAACATAATATCACTCAAAAGGTCGTCCCCCAACATGTTTAGTTTATTTAGTTCTGTTTTTCTGTTATTATTCTACGAAATCACTTGGCCAAGATTACAAAATAAAAACAAAATAAAGACAGGTGTATTATTTTAATCAATATTGCCTTATAAAGTCATGTTTATTTTTTGGATACACACCATTAAAGCAGTTGTTTAATAAACGACAGAATAAAAATGTTATTCCTCTAGCGGCTTAAAATTTTTATTTAGTAGGTACTTTCTAAACAAATTTTTGGAAAACTTCTATTAACTTTTTCGAATTTTTCGTATTATTTGTAAACATTCCCTCGTTACTATGATACAACATGCAATCATGGCGATGCGATAATTGTAATTGTCTAAAAAACGCGTCCGATCTCGAACTTCTCTTGTAATTTAACTGTTAATGGTAAGCCCAAAACTGAAAAATCTATAAAAGCAAAATTGAATAAACAGTTGTATTACACTCGCGCTTAAAATAAAGGTTTAATTCGCATCTATTAGTCTTTTCGCCATTTCGCGCTTGGGGATTAAACTATGCGCTCATTAAACCATCCTTTTGAACGCTTGTATAATAAATAACTATTATTAGGAGCTACAATGCACATTTTAGAAACCAAGCGGTATTGTCATTTGAACTTCAAAATATGTGTCGATGTACATTCTTACTATACAATTTGAAAATATTGGGCCGAACTTCGATGCTGGTGCAAAATAAAAATAAATTATTGTAAGGCCAATATTTTTGGTAATGAGAAACCAATTTTGTCAATGCTACAAAATTTCTTTCAGTACTTATTAGTTACATTTTATCAAATTTTCAGAGAGATTGTCCGTCTCGGAGAATATAATACTGATACTAACGTTGACTGTATAGAAGATGCCCAATTATACGAATGTAGCGGATCTGCTCAAGATTTTGGCGTTGAAGATGTTATATGGCACCCTGAATATTTTAAAGGTACTGGTGTCCATAACGTTGGTCTGATAAGGTTAAATGCTTCAGTTCTTTACACAGGTAATGAAATGTACGCTTCTCTCTTTTTTTTGCAGCTACAGATAACGGAACCCAGTTCAGCTGCTATTTCATAACCATAAATAATAATAATCCCATTATTTCTTTGTAGATTACATACGTCCTATATGCTTACCACAGCCGGGTCTTAAAACGGCAAAAATTGGAGATACATTGACTACTTCAGGATGGGGTTATGGAGGTGGTGTAAAGAAAAGATTCTTTACTAGCCTTGCCACAGTTGAAGAATGTCAAAGTAAGACTTATTATCGTATAATGGATAACGAAGGATGCAGTTTAATAACAGCTAACGGAAGTGAGTTCACATGTGACAGTGGTAACGGTGGCCCAGTGATGTTTTTTCATCGATTTCAATGGATTCAAGAAGGGATTATATCTTTATCAGAACGGAATTGCACGGCTGATGAACCACATGTATACCTAAAAGTGGCGTCCTATATAGACTGGATCAAAGAAAATATAAAACTGTAAAACCATTCGGCGTGGAAGGTTTGAGAAAATTTAAATCTAAGGAAAATGAATACTGTTAGCTAACTCATTCTAAAATAATGGTTCATAAAAAATCTCTGTAATGCATTGACTATGTACCATAGTTTACGCTTATTGTAATTACATATCCAAAAATAAATAAATTTATGCTTTCTGTACTTTGTGTAAATAATGATTAATCTGAAACATCTATGTTATTAAATTAGCTTCGAATACCAATATTTTCCAAAAGTTATATTTGTAATTTTAAAATTGTTACATCGGAACACTTAAGGGTGCTGTCTAACTGTAATTTTTGGATGGAGTTTTTGATCTTGTGAAGGACGAGGAACGTTGTGGCCTCCACAATAAACCTTCTCCCATCGCAACCAAACCAAACTGTGAGAGGCGGTGATGTGTTATGTCATGGTTAATTAATTTTTACTAATTAATTGGTTAACACAACTTTTCTATATTTTGTTTTCAAAACGTTTTATTATTTCATTAGTATTTCCATAGTGGGATGGTTAAGCATTGTCAAGCATCCTTAAGATGAGCACCAGTAGTGGGAACATTGGCCAATATTTGCGCAGGCTCACACTAGCGTCTAGCCCCCGAGTATCACTACCAAATCCTGAACTTACCGCATGCGTTTTGTGCAGCGTCTTGACTTCAATTCGATAGGATGTGCAAATTAATATTAAATATATTATTAATTACAGTTCTGATTAGAAGTAGATAAATACATAATTAACTTTTTTTAGTTAATGATTGCATATAGATTATATAAGTTAAAAAACACAAACGACCAAATCCAAATTAACGTTTTTTCTAAGAAAGTCATTATCTTTTGGTTTTAATAAAAAGCGTGTTGTGACTCTTCAATCCGATAAAACATGTGTAAATAAATATTAAATATATTAATAATTATATACTTCTGTTTAGGAGTAGGTACATACTTACCTTTTTTAAATTAATGATTGTATATAGACTGTATAAATTAAAATTAACGGATTTTCAAAGTAAAGTTACAACTTTACCTTGAAAACCAAAAAATCTTGAAAAGGTAATGACTATGGCCATTACCTTTTTGTCTCAATAAAAAGAACTTCAGTAAACTTTAAATATTTATTAGAATGAAATAATCAATAAAAAATATTTTTATCACTGCAAGTCTTTACATGAATGTCAAGATTATTTTACGTGGGGTACCCGTGTGAACATACCCCCACGTTCCCTTCCAGAAGGAAGTGATTGGGATACGCCCAATCAGCGCGCGAGTTGCATAACCGGCAGTACAGCAATTGCTACCAGATCAGCTCACTGGTCGGACCGAGGTTGCCTATCCACCCTCTACTAGTTATCGCAGGCATAGTGCCGGAGCAATTGACTTAACACGTTGCTCACCCGCCGGCACCCTCCCGTCCTCTTTCATACGGGGTGAAGTACCTCGTCCAGCAATAGGACTATTCCCCAGCTTAACGCTGTTATTAAGTGGGACCACTGCCCGATCGAATCCAACCTCAATTGTGACGGGACTTGGTTTTTTAATGGTTTTGCCACCCCGATCTACCAATTATAGGCTTGGTGGGCCCTCGACAGAGCTTCGTTTAAGTCTACACGTTATAGACTCCCGGTGTGTACCCGTATTTGGTGAGGTTGTTTTGATAGTGAGAGGCTATGTATTCGCTTCAACTCTCCTTAAGTGTAATGGCTTTCAGAGCGTCTCCCAGTCACTGCAAGTCTTTACAGTCCGAAAATCCCCTTCACTATTATTAGGCATCATTTTTATTAAGTACTAATTGTAGGGCAATGTTTCCGATATCTACACCTGTGGCTTTAGAAATTAAATTGCATCTTTTCTTCTTCTGTTTCCCACTGCAATAACGTGCAGTGATAAAAAAAATTTTATTTTATCTATGCAGATTTTAATATAGGAGTTACACCGCCCTGCAATTAGCACTTAATAAAAACAATACCTATTAGCGAAGGCGATTTTCCCACTGTACAAACATGCAGTGATAAAACTTAATTTTTATTCATTATTTTATTATAATAAATAAATATTTAAAGTTGCAGCGTGTAAATATTACGCGCGCAAAATAAAAGTCCAAAATCATTGTTTAAAAATGTCATCCCCTGATAATCTCTTCACACCAACACATTTTGGACCCAAGCAGCATTTAAGTAGCAGTAACTGAGATCGGAACTTTGATTGAGTAGTTGTTACGTAATTGCAACTAAATTTATGACTTTATAGGTTTAATTTCTTCAATTCGGAATATTTTAGTAATTGTGTAGTTGTTTCTACTATTTATTGGAACTATGTAGTTTCATTACTTCTGAGTAACTATTAAAGTATGTGGAACGGTATTGCCACTTAGTATACTTACTTTAAAGTCGTTGCAACTTCAAAGTGGTATTATGATTGTAGCAGTAACTTGCCCGAAGCTACTTTAAAGTTTTTAAAACCTTACAGTAGTATTGAATGTAACACTTACGTTTTTGCTACCCAGGAGAACCACATTAAAGTAATTTTTCGTAAACTACTCCATCTCCATATTTACTTGTGAAATGTTGGATTAATCAATAATCAATTTGCAATTTGTATGATTGTTAATAGATGTTTTACTATATAACCTTCAATAAAAATAACAAATTGGTGCCAAATTGTGCCTTAGGGATTGTTATGTATGTAGCTTGAAGTTGGCAACATTTATTTGTAGTGATGTAACTAACCAATCCTGGCATCCTGCTGGCCCGTTCCCTGGGCGAGCGTCACTCAGCGTCAGTAACACTCGAGCCGGCTTGGAGGATACACGTCTTCTACAGTCTATGCATTGTGTGTGTAATTCGCCCTGCTCACGCAATATTAATAAAGTTAATTAATGACAATAATTGAGTATCTTTTATTTAAACACATAAAAGAACATAACAGGAATAATATAAAAATGGTTTCTATCATGTGTATCAACTTATAAGTATTTCGTGTATTTTTATCATGTTCTATTAAAGACATTTTTTTACTAAAAAATATATTTAAAGAAGGCGCGTTGTTATTTTTCGATCTATCATCATCATATTTAACAGAAAAGTTGCAATGGTTTATAATTTTGGTGTACTGGAATGACAAAATAATCAAACATTTCATCGCTCTTTGTATTAAATACGTATTACAAATAAACTGGTAATTCATTTTGTGACACGATCCAGCATTATATAGTATAGAAAATGATAGAATATTTGTTAAGTTGCAAGAGCAAGAGAGAGCAACCACGCGACATGATGTGTCAAAGAGAAAAGAAGTTCCACGAAAGTAGCAATTACTACGCCGCCACGTACCTGCTACCCAAAAATTGTTCCCCATTTTGGTTCCAGGCACGTAACAAAACCGTAGCAATTACGTGCTTGTGACTAGTGGCTAAAACTTAATAGTTCCACCGGTAGTGGCTGGTACGTAGCGACGACTAAAAATGCTGCTTGGGGATGGTAGGGCGTGTAGGGATATGTTAGGAGAGACGACTGGACATTAAGACGTGGTCCGTTGAACACCACCGGTCCACGATATCTTTATTTTATCTTCTTATCGTTATCTTGTGTAGTGCTACCGTTTAACAATTTAAAAATTACCGTTTATCTACAACTAGAGAAGTGCAATTAGTGCAAAACATTACGTTTATTTCTGCTATGTAATAAGAAGACAAGGTGTGTTGAATGCCTTTTTTATGTAAACGAAAGATATCTTCCGGATGTAATATAGTACTTTTTTAATTCTAATTAGTTAGGTAACGTTATCTGCTCATCGGATAATTTTGTAAATAGTTTTTTTTGCATATTTAGTTAAATACAACTATTTGTTTATTTATGTAGCATAGTAGTCTTTTAGGAAATATATGGCATTTTTAACCATTAAATATATGTAGTTCAATTAGAAAATTGGTTTTTATTAATTGGAACTCGTACGGCGTAAATAAATAAGAAAATTTCCCTAGTTTAGTCCCTATTCTCTAGAACTGAAGCTGGAGTATAATTCATTCAATTGGGACGATAAGCAGAACTTCAGTTGGCGCCCAGCATTTTTTTGAACAATTACAGGTAGGTCAAAGAACAATTTTATTCAACCAAACGAACCACGAACCCAGCTCTGTACCACCTAGCCATTCAAGCTGCCGGAGCAAACATCAAGGTGGCAAGTGCTCATTTTTTGAGAGTGTCGCCACAAAGTTTACTAAAGTTTCTTTTATTAAAACCAAAAGGTAATGGCTATGACTTTCCTTGAAAAAACGTTAATTTGGATTTGGCCGTTTGTTTTTTTTAACTTATACAATCTATATGCAATCATTAACTAAAAAAAGTTAATTATGTATTTATCTACTTCTAATCAGAACTGTAATTAATAATATATTTAATATTAATTTGCACATATCCTATCGAATTGAAGTCAAGACAATGCACAAAACGCATGCGTTAAGTTCAGGATTAGTGTAGTGATATTCGGGGGCTAGACGCTAGTCAGGCTCACTCGGAAGGCATGGCTTTAAGTAATGAACTTCATAGCGCCAGTTAAGGTTCAAGTGTACCCAGAAGAACGTGTGTTGCTTTTTTTATAAATAATATAATAATGTGGTAACTTTGGTTTGTAAGTTATTACTCTAGAAATGTTAAAACTTGCTTATCCTTAACTTGTTTTGGAAAACGACATTTATTATTTAAATTATTTCACATGTTTTACGTGATACATTAATTTTAGAGAAACTGTACATTCAAAGTTAACCAAAAACATTTTTGGTAATTTTACATTTTCTGTAAGTTGAATTTGAGGTTGTTCATTGTTGTTATTTATTATTAAGGTTGTAAATTCTAGGACGCAGGCTGAATTACAATTAAAAGGGAGAAACCAAGTTTTTTCAATATTTATAGCTACTTTCCTTTATTTGAAACGGTTAAGCTCATGTCACATTATAGATAATATGTTTTTTAAATTTTGTCAAGTATCTGCTTTGTAAAAAAATGCTGTGTTATCCGCAAAACTAATAATAGATCCTACTATATTATGTCTTAAAATACTGCCCATGTATATCATGAATAATACAGGACCAAGGACGGTCCCTTGGGGAACTCCATATTCTATATTTAGTTTATTGCTAACTGTTTCATTAATTATTACGTATTGCTCTCTTACTAAGAGATAGCTTTTAAAAAGATCCAAAACATTGCCTCGCATTCCTAGAAATTGCAACAATATTTTGTGATCGATTATATCAAAGGCCTTAGCAAGATCTAGGAATACCACCAAAGACGGAGAACCACTACCTAAGCTTTTGTGTATATTTGAAATTAATTGAAATTAACGAACAGATCACACACTTGTTGACCTACCCTCTCGGAATCCGAATTGATTATCCGAAATAGACTCATTTTTATCCAGATAACTGATGAGTCGAGTTTTGATTACCTTCTCAAATATTTATGTAAGTTGTTAATTAGTGTAACAGGCCTGTAATTAATAACATCATTTTGACTACCTTTTTTAAATAATGGTTTTATTACTTTTTGTTTAAAGCTGTTCAGACAATATCCCCTTTTTAAAATGTTATTAAGGAGATAAGTAAACGGCGATGCTATTTCTTCCCCAATCAATTTTAATATTGATTGGGGAAGAAATAGCATCGCCGTTTACTTATCTCCTTAATAACATTTTAAAAAGGGGATATTGTCTGAACAGCTTTAAACAAAAAGTAATAAAACCATTATTTAAAAAAGGTAGTCAAAATGATGTTATTAATTACAGGCCTGTTACACTAATTAACAACTTACATAAATATTTGAGAAGGTAATCAAAACTCGACTCATCAGTTATCTGGATAAAAATGAGTCTATTTCGGATAATCAATTCGGATTCCGAGAGGGTAGGTCAACAAGTGTGTGATCTGTTCGTTAATTTCAATTAATTTCAAATATACACAAAAGCTTAGGTAGTGGTTCTCCGTCTTTGGTGGTATTCCTAGATCTTGCTAAGGCCTTTGATATAATCGATCACAAAATATTGTTGCAATTTCTAGGAATGCGAGGCAATGTTTTGGATCTTTTTAAAAGCTATCTCTTAGTAAGAGAGCAATACGTAATAATTAATGAAACAGTTAGCAATAAACTAAATATAGAATATGGAGTTCCCCAAGGGACCGTCCTTGGTCCTGTATTATTCATGATATACATGGGCAGTATTTTAAGACATAATATAGTAGGATCTATTATTAGTTTTGCGGATAACACAGCATTTTTTTACAAAGCAGATACTTGACAAAATTTAAAAAACATATTATCTATAATGTGACATGAGCTTAACCGTTTCAAATAAAGGAAAGTAGCTATAAATATTGAAAAAACTTGGTTTCTCCCTTTTAATTGTAATTCAGCCTGCGTCCTAGAATTTACAACCTTAATAATAAATAACAACAATGAACAACCTCAAATTCAACTTACAGAAAATGTAAAATTACCAAAAATGTTTTTGGTTAACTTTGAATGTACAGTTTCTCTAAAATTAATGTATCACGTAAAACATGTGAAATAATTTAAATAATAAATGTCGTTTTCCAAAACAAGTTAAGGATAAGCAAGTTTTAACATTTCTAGAGTAATAACTTACAAACCAAAGTTACCACATTATTATATTATTTATAAAAAAAGCAACACACGTTCTTCTGGGTACACTTGAACCTTAACTGGCGCTATGAAGTTCATTACTTAAAGCCATGCCTTCCGAGTGAGCCTGACTAGCGTCTAGCCCCCGAATATCACTACACTAATCCTGAACTTAACGCATGCGTTTTGTGCATTGTCTTGACTTCAATTCGATAGGATATGTGCAAATTAATATTAAATATATTATTAATTACAGTTCTGATTAGAAGTAGATAAATACATAATTAACTTTTTTTAGTTAATGATTGCATATAGATTGTATAAGTTAAAAAAAACAAACGGCCAAATCCAAATTAACGTTTTTTCAAGGAAAGTCATAGCCATTACCTTTTGGTTTTAATAAAAGAAACTTTAGTAAACTTTGTGGCGACACTCTCAAAAAATGAGCACTTGCCACCTTGATGTTTGCTCCGGCAGCTTGAATGGCTAGGTGGTACAGAGCTGGGTTCGTGGTTCGTTTGGTTGAATAAAATTGTTCTTTGACCTACCTGTAATTGTTCAAAAAAATGCTGGGCGCCAACTGAAGTTCTGCTTATCGTCCCAATTGAATGAATTATACTCCAGCTTCAGTTCTAGAGAATAGGGACTAAACTAGGGAAATTTTCTTATTTATTTACGCCGTACGAGTTCCAATTAATAAAAACCAATTTTCTAATTGAACTACATATATTTAATGGTTAAAAATGCCATATATTTCCTAAAAGACTACTATGCTACATAAATAAACAAATAGTTGTATTTAACTAAATATGCAAAAAAAACTATTTACAAAATTATCCGATGAGCAGATAACGTTACCTAACTAATTAGAATTAAAAAAGTACTATATTACATCCGGAAGATATCTTTCGTTTACATAAAAAAGGCATTCAACACACCTTGTCTTCTTATTACATAGCAGAAATAAACGTAATGTTTTGCACTAATTGCACTTCTCTAGTTGTAGATAAACGGTAATTTTTAAATTGTTAAACGGTAGCACTACACAAGATAACGATAAGAAGATAAAATAAAGATATCGTGGACCGGTGGTGTTCAACGGACCACGTCTTAATGTCCAGTCGTCTCTCCTAACATATCCCTACACGCCCTACCATCCCCAAGCAGCATTTTTAGTCGTCGCTACGTACCAGCCACTACCGGTGGAACTATTAAGTTTTAGCCACTAGTCACAAGCACGTAATTGCTACGGTTTTGTTACGTGCCTGGAACCAAAATGGGGAACAATTTTTGGGTAGCAGGTACGTGGCGGCGTAGTAATTGCTACTTTCGTGGAACTTCTTTTCTCTTTGACACATCATGTCGCGTGGTTGCTCTCTCTTGCTCTTGCAACTTAACAAATATTCTATCATTTTCTATACTATATAATGCTGGATCGTGTCACAAAATGAATTACCAGTTTATTTGTAATACGTATTTAATACAAAGAGCGATGAAATGTTTGATTATTTTGTCATTCCAGTACACCAAAATTATAAACCATTGCAACTTTTCTGTTAAATATGATGATGATAGATCGAAAAATAACAACGCGCCTTCTTTAAATATATTTTTTAGTAAAAAAATGTCTTTAATAGAACATGATAAAAATACACGAAATACTTATAAGTTGATACACATGATAGAAACCATTTTTATATTATTCCTGTTATGTTCTTTTATGTGTTTAAATAAAAGATACTCAATTATTGTCATTAATTAACTTTATTAATATTGCGTGAGCAGGGCGAATTACACACACAATGCATAGACTGTAGAAGACGTGTATCCTCCAAGCCGGCTCGAGTGTTACTGACGCTGAGTGACGCTCGCCCAGGGAACGGGCCAGCAGGATGCCAGGATTGGTTAGTTACATCACTACAAATAAATGTTGCCAACTTCAAGCTACATACATAACAATCCCTAAGGCACAATTTGGCACCAATTTGTTATTTTTATTGAAGGTTATATAGTAAAACATCTATTAACAATCATACAAATTGCAAATTGATTATTGATTAATCCAACATTTCACAAGTAAATATGGAGATGGAGTAGTTTACGAAAAATTACTTTAATGTGGTTCTCCTGGGTAGCAAAAACGTAAGTGTTACATTCAATACTACTGTAAGGTTTTAAAAACTTTAAAGTAGCTTCGGGCAAGTTACTGCTACAATCATAATACCACTTTGAAGTTGCAACGACTTTAAAGTAAGTATACTAAGTGGCAATACCGTTCCACATACTTTAATAGTTACTCAGAAGTAATGAAACTACATAGTTCCAATAAATAGTAGAAACAACTACACAATTACTAAAATATTCCGAATTGAAGAAATTAAACCTATAAAGTCATAAATTTAGTTGCAATTACGTAACAACTACTCAATCAAAGTTCCGATCTCAGTTACTGCTACTTAAATGCTGCTTGGGTCCAAAATGTGTTGGTGTGAAGAGATTATCAGGGGATGACATTTTTAAACAATGATTTCATTAATTATTACGTATTGCTCTCTTACTAAGAGATAGCTTTTAAAAAGATCCAAAACATTGCCTCGCATTCCTAGAAATTGCAACAATATTTTGTGATCGATTATATCAAAGGCCTTAGCAAGATCTAGGAATACCACCAAAGACGGAGAACCACTACCTAAGCTTTTGTGTATATTTGAAATTAATTGAAATTAACGAACAGATCACACACTTGTTGACCTACCCTCTCGGAATCCGAATTGATTATCCGAAATAGACTCATTTTTATCCAGATAACTGATGAGTCGAGTTTTGATTACCTTCTCAAATATTTATGTAAGTTGTTAATTAGTGTAACAGGCCTGTAATTAATAACATCATTTTGACTACCTTTTTTAAATAATGGTTTTATTACTTTTTGTTTAAAGCTGTTCAGACAATATCCCCTTTTTAAAATGTTATTAAGGAGATAAGTAAACGGCGATGCTATTTCTTCCCCAATCAATTTTAATATTGATGATGTAATCCCATCAATTCCCGGTGCCTTATCTATATATTTAAAATACAAGGTTAATTTTTGTTCCAGTTGGTTTGAGAGTTCCGCTGGGCCGATTTACGTCATTCTTATTTTATATTGAAGCTTTCGCCGTGTAAATCAATCAACACTTTTATTTTTACAATTTTTTAATGTTTATATTTTTAATTTAGATAAATATAAAATGTTTAATTTGAGACGCACGGATTGGATTGGACATTCACTTAGGGCGCCATCCCACTTTTTACGGTGGCGAGTTTTGTAACTACTCCCGCTTATCTATATATTTAAAACACAAAGCTGATTTTTGTTTCAGTTCGTTTGAGAGTTCTCCTGTGCAAGTTTGCGTTATTCATTTTTTATATTGAAGCTTTCGTTTTGTATATTATTCGACACTTCTTAATATCTGTATTTCATTACGTTTTATATTTTTAAATAAATAAACTTAAACCATTTATTTTGATATGCAATAGCATCCAGTTTATTGCGATATTTTGTTTTTGTATTTCACATAAATATGTGGTTGTAAAAGGCACCAACAAATAAAATAGTTATTAGGCCGTTATTGTAAGAAAGTTTAAAGATTTGCAAGTGGTATCCTTTTGTTATATTACAGGACTTACAACTGATGCCGCGGAACCCCAAGATATTTTTACACAAAAACCCAGGGTTTCACGGAACTTTTTTTTAAATTTGTTATTTCAATAAGTTTCCGGAAATATTTTCATGGAAAGTTGCCAAAAAATAAATTTCCGGAAATTTGCTAACACTATTTTTATATCGTTTTTTAAATATGTACTAATAGACGTTTTCAAGAATTTCTTAAAAAAGATCGCTTTTTGATTTTATTCTTATCATTTCGTAAGGTATAAGGTTTCCGTATGTATGTATGTAGAATAAACCGGGGGGAGGGATAAGCCAGAGAGGAAGATATGTCAGAAGAGAGGAGGGTAAGATGGAACAGAGGAGTGCTAACTGGTTATATTTGGTTGTTTATTAAATAATCATTCACGAAAATCCGAAGGATTGTAATCACACAACGAATGTTATATAGAGGGAAATCATTCAATCCTTTTGACCGTCATGTCTTGACGAAGTTTTCCTAGTTTTCTTTTATTTCTGAAATGAATCTAGTATTTTTTTTTGATACAAGTTTAAGAAACATAGATGTTTGCTGATTTATTCGTTGTAATGAAGGTTTTACAAGGTGATGTAATTTTTTCCGCATGTTTTTTAGCAAGTGTTGTATAGTGAGTATTAAAAAGGTTAGTTATTTTAAATTCATCTGTGTAATGTGTGAAATACTTATTTAAAGACAATGTTAGTAATTATAATTTTTAAACTATGATTTGTTATGATTATTGTTGTCTTTTTCTTAGCCAACTTGCATTTCGACTTGTATACATCGGCCTTGCAAGTTGTACTTGTACCGTCAAGTTTAGTGCCCACAAGTGAACTGCAAATTTGCAGGTATGCCTTCATGGACAGATAACAAGTACCACACGTAAAGCAGATAACACAGGCAAAATACAACAGTTAATGCGACTATAAGGAAAATTATAATTACCAGCATTCACTCTCTACCACCCTCTATTAGAGTCTCCACTCTTTTCATTCTCCCCCTCTCACGTCCTCACCCATCTTTACCCGCACTCTTTCACTCTCTCACTTTCTTTTATCTTCTCTCATCCTCTATCATCCTTTTCCACCGTCTTTCACACTCAGTATCATTCTCACACCCTCTATCGCCGTCTTTCATTACTTCCCGCCCTGATGCTCTATAACCCTCGCCCCCCTCCTTTGCCCTTTCTCATCCTCTGTAAACCTCCTTACCCTCCTACAACCTCAGTTACTCTCACACGTTCCTACACCTTCTAACACCCTCTTTCAGCTACATCACCCCTTCTCACTCTTGGTCACCTTCTATCCACCTCTTCTCTACCCTATTTGATTCTTATTACTTTTTTATTTCATCCATGGTGATGATTATTTGGTTATGATTATAAATTATTATACCCATCACATGGTATAATAACTTGTTTTGAGTTTTTAAAGAGGATCGGAGAGAGCAAAAAACGTAAAAGAAGGTGGGAATGAGACGATGCAAGGCTTCATGAGAACGTTAAGGTTTATCAGAATGAAACTCAATCCCATAGTTTAATTATGCTTCATAAAATATAAAATATAGTTCTGAAGACATGTTCTTTTGTGAACATTTAAAATCGAAGAGGTACGGATACGTACCAATGAGAATCTCTCACATATCGTGAATATTGAAGCTGTTAATGAAAAAACTATATTTATAAATACATAATTTTAAGCCATTATCCTCCAGAACCTTTAAAACACGTTAGCTAAACCATTGATTGTTTACTTTTACTCGAAAACTAAGTAAAAAAGTAGTTAAAAGATCTTCTTTCTTGTTATACCCTGTCTAGTAATGGTTTTGCTTTATAAAATTTAGTCAAAAATTTTGGACTATTTACTTTGATTAATGTTAATCCAGAATTAATCAAAGAACTCTTTTGTTGTTACCTAGTAATTTTATGAAAATTACATGTATTCTGTAAGCACTGGTTCATATCAATTGTTAAGTATAACAATAATTGTTATGAACCCGATTGCTACGAAATCTTAACAATTCGTGCAATATTTGGTATTCTGTAACTGCACTTGTTATGATCCAATTGAAATGAATCATAACAACTGAAATGCAAACTAATTATGAACTATATTACCGACTGTGCATGCGCGTTCGAGCAGTGACATTTGCATTTGACAGTTTCAAATAGTTAGACGCGCGAATTTGAAACATGGAGAAGAATACCCGACACACCGAAAAGCAATTTTATGTAATGTTGGAGTTTATGTCCACCAAAGATATATTGCTTACGGAAAGATTGAGCCCGGGAAAAGGGCCTGAATGTTTAAAAAAACTGTGGAAAGAGTTTACTAGTATATATAAATTGTCGCAAATAGACCAGCAAGAGCAACAACTGGTGATGACTGGATGAACGTTAAAAATTACTGTGTGTGTGGCAAGTCGCAACAGTGTTTTCTTTCTAAAGTAATAAACAATATTACCTACAGTTTTATAATGTAAATAATAGTAAGAAAGAAATCCTATTATTATCCATACTTAAATTTTGCAAAATCGTGTGAAAGAACCCCAATGGATATAAAAATATAATGCAATTTCTTGGGAATCCGAGGTCACAATCAGTTCGTTAGGTAGTAAGTTGAATAAGTGATTTGTTTTTATCTAAAACATTGACTTTGAAATATAGATGCCTAAGTATTACTATTGCATTAATAAATTGGGGGTAAAAACTTTCATTTACCGAATTTATAATCTAGAGAAAATATTGGCTAGCAACAATTTCTAAAAATACACATCAAATGTCGTCAAGCGACGACAGCAAATAATACTTCCAAGATATTAAAATTAAACTTAAAGATAAATAAGATAAATAATACTTCAACACTTCATTTAAAAAACTACATCAACGTTTTCACAGTTTATTTATAATAATTTACAAAATGTATATAAATGCAACACTAGAAACAGAGCTCGAACCTTAAGGACTGGGTTATAAGTAGGAGTTGACAGAATACTCCGATCAGATGGCGAACCTGTAGCAAACTGAAAATTACTTGTGTACATTAAACCTTCAGCATAGCAAATTGTCTGCGGCAAGGGCTACCTGGATTTTATGACTATAATCCCTCAAAGTTGTGACACGATCTTTGCATCTGGGATCCTTCTTTTATACTTAAAATAAAATTAAAAAATAGATATGTTATTTACAAAAAAACTGCTACCTCCGAAAATAACTATATAACAACGAAAATTTAATTTAACCTAACGGTTCGTTAATATTATTAATTAACTACAATTAAGCTGGAACTGATGCTAATTTTTTAAAATAAGTACATATATTTAATAAGGGAATGATTTATTGCCTATTTTATTATAGTACGTCAAGTTTGCATAAGGATTGGGATTTTAAAGAGGAATAATAACGCAGTTTCACAATAAATAATTTTAGGTATAATAATTAATTAAATAGACAAACGCGTAAATGTTAGTAAGTTCCATCAAGCAAAGGGTGAGACTTTTCTCAGAAACTCGCGAAAATGTAATGTATATTATAGTTAGTTACTTGTAACAATTTGAAAATATAATCCCTTTTTTATTTTTATTAACAATTGATGCTAAAAATAGTTACATAGACTAATAATAATATTAATGAACAAAAGTGTATTTTTATAGTAAGAGATAATTGTTAAAATAGCATAAAATGTTGGCATTTCAGAAAATCATAACTCAATAATGAAAAAGATACAGAATTTATGACTGGGGACTTTCATTGTACTTGTACCTCACACAAAATAAATCTTTTGAGCAAGTGCCGCACAACATAATAATAGGACTATTAAAATTCTTACTAAGATTAAAACGGAACATTGATAATACGAAGATTTTAGAGATTTAGATTTTAGGGTCATAAAACTTTTTATTATTTGCATCTTTGCAGAAATGTTTAGTAAAGAAGACGATCGGCAACCATAGGTATTTTTGTTATTCTTAGTTATTGGTTACTGTTGTACGTTTGGTAGATAGTGGATATTTGCAAAATTATTTTGTTATTATTGTGTTATTATTACTTATTATTAGTTTTTTTATGTTCGCACAATACAAGAATTGGTTGTTACAATAATTTAAGAAAAGTAATACAATGCCACGTAGCACCTGCGTTACAAGAAGAAGAAACAAGGCTGCTAAAGCAAGAAATAATTACGTGAAACATATGAAAATACGGAGCGCGATTGAAAATACGGAAGACTACGTTTCGGAAGATGCACATATTGAATATTTTGCCAGGTAAGTGTTACCATAACATTAATAAATTTAGTTTCATGTAAATAAGTATTAATACACAATTGCTCATTAGATTGTTTACTCAAAATTAATTTTTCTTTTATTTTTATCCAACTATAAAAGCGTAAACAAATTGTACATGATTTTCCAGCTTGCGAGAAGAAAAGCTACCCGATTTATGCATAGAGTCTGCTA
>CAKMYN010000082.1:0-38699 GCA_929113105.1 Agrypnus murinus
CCCCGGGGAATCACCTTATAAGTAATTTTAATGCAAATACAGAGCGAATAAGGCCAGTAGCCACCACTAAGACAACCCCACCTCCTAGCCCTCTGTCGGGGCTCATAAAGCTATAATTTGGTAGGGCGAGATGACCAAATTCGGGAATATTCTAGGCAGACACAATTTCCTACTCCCAGCCACACTTGAGGTTAGACTCGTCTGAGCAGTAAAAGTCCGCAAACTGTACTAGGTGTGGTGGGACTCCCTCGGAGGCGGGTAAACACGTTAATAGCACCAGCACTAGCCTGGAGAGCTAGTAGGGAGCGGATAGGCAACCTGGCTCATATTTTTGGGTACTGGTAGCGCTTACAAATATAATGTAAGTATTAAAAGAAATGAGTTTTCTTTGAGAATTGCAGCGATTAAGCACTAGCAGTCGGGACTGGTCAAGGTTTCTTTAGGTGTAATTATAACAAAAGCTATTGTGTATAACAGGTGTATGTAAAAAGAAATTAATATAGTGTAACTCGAGGTGTCACTAGAATTTGCCATGTAATAACGAGTAGGTAGGTAAAGTAGGCAAATTAACAACTGCTTAATTGAAAATTGTCTTTTTTCTGTTTTTCCTTAATCCCTCTCTTTGTTATATTACTGGTATATTTCTGTCTAGGGTAAATCAATACATCCTCGAAATGAAATTCGATTGCAGCCTAAACTAGTTTAGACTAGGAAAAACCAGTTTGCCATGAAAGTAGTATTTAAGTTTCAGGTTAATCTAGTTAGTTTGGACTAGGGCAAACTAGTTTATTCTTTCGTATTCGGATAAACTGGTTTCACTAGGCTCAACTAGTTCAGCTTAAAATCGGGTTTTTACCTGTAACATTTACAAAACATGCTTAAGAATTTTTTTGTGCTTTATTTTACTTTTAAACACTAACGCAGTTGGTTTTAGTTCTATTTTTCAGTGGACATTGGAACTGGCTATTACTACATGTTTGGTAACAAAACAGGCTATGGTTCGTTTCATGACGAAACCGATATTGTTTTCCGTTGTACATAATAATTATTAATAGTTGTATAAGTCTTAAAAGAATATTAAGTAATTTTTGATACATCAGACACATTTGATGAAAATTTAAATGTAGCAGTTGTTGTATACGGGACTTTTCTGTGAAGTACAGGTAATCTTGTTTTTCCCATAAGATGAATGAAAATGATATTTTTTAACAGAATTCATTTAAAGTCTGATCCCACTTCACAGATCACTTTACAAAAACATTCAAACTTCATAATTACCACCTGAATCCCTTGCAAGTATTTTTTTTATTTAAATCGTTTTCAAACTGTCTATGTAACACATACACATTCTTTGCTTTGATTTATTTTTTGATACTTTTGGATGTGCAAACTGAATATCTGATGAATGCTACAATGCTATGAATGAATAGTAAAACTCAAAGCTTTCTCCGTGAAACTTATTTAGAGTTATATGATAGATAAATGATAAAAGATTAGAAAAGACATACCTATTCGTGGCGTGTTGGTTTCGTGGACTTTGCGTTAGAATACTGCATAAATCGCATTAGTTCCCCTAAAAGCCACCATCTTAATCCCACATGAAACAACTACAAATCATGTAGGTCAGAAGTAATTGCTCTGTAGCAGCTAAAAACCAATAAATCATAAGTTAACGGTTATGGGAGTTCTGCTAAGTTCCTTTTAGTTATAATAGAAAATCAATTTGAAACACACATTTTTTTTCTTGTTCCTATTTTACAGATCAGATATGGAGTTATTAAGTTGAAATTTTATTTGAGTTGATATCACCGTACAAACTAACAGGCACTGGATATTCCTTGGATTCTTTACAACAAATATGAACAATTACCTACGTATATGAGTAGTACTACTTAGATAGAAAATAAAACATGAACACGGTCGCCCAACCATTTTCTGCTGGGTACGACCAATTTTATTATCTAATTAGCAACCGCCTTTCTTCAAGAGATAACTGTTTTGGAGGATCATAACACATTTAACTTTCCTTAGTTATTAATTATTCGGATCCTCAAATTTGCTAACAATTTAAGCTCTGTGCTGCGGTTTTCTAATAGCTACAAGACATTTCTAAAGTACCGTTTTGCTTTCTGGTAGGTTTTATTTGCCTTCTTATATTAGAATAAAAAAATTAAAATGTCCACACTTTTTGGCGCATTCTTAAATGAACATTTCTAGTTTTTACGTTTTACCTGTCTTATTGTAGAAACATTTTGTATACAGTGCGCGTCTCTATTTAAAAAAGTAATTCAAGAGGGCGCTCAGCCACCATTTTGAAACTTTTAGTTGTCATTTTTCCATAAAAAATTAGGTTCTTATATCCTGTTTAAGCCCTCCAAATTTCGTTGCGATATACCAGGTGGTTTAAAAATTAGTAGGGGGGGAACGGACTTTACACGCGCACTGTATATTTTCGCTTTTTCAGTTTAACAATTTTTTTTAACTTTTACGTCATTTTTCAGGAAGTGGGAACCTTTTATTTTAGGAATTCTTTAACGAAGAAACTACAATATAAACTGTTCTTATATTTGGTTTTATAACCCTCTAATTTTAATGTATTGTAAGTGTAAGAATTAGATTAAGTTTAATTCTAATCTGGAGATTTTTTTACCTAAACCAATATGTATTACCCTTGTTTGCCGCAAGGTTTAAGTTCATTTACGCGTATGTTTAAACGATAAATAGATAAATGTGGTGCCAGCTATGAAAGAAGCTTTATCTACGTCGGCTTGGATAAGAACTCATTATGCCAATCATTTGAGTTAGATAATGAAGTTTTTGCACGTCCTATATATAAGGCTCTAATTTAGTCCCTCAAAAGAGGGAGTAAAGCAGCACTTTTACTCCCTGAGGGAGTAAAGTGTTTCCATGACAACAACAACAAAACAGGATTGAATTAATTTTGTTTTTAAAAAAAGTTATCCCGGTATATGTTAGGATTTATTATCCTGAAACTATGTGATTTTGACGTTTGCAGAGTTCAATTGTCCGAATGACATGTAACGAAATTTTCAAAATTCCGTGAGTTTTTGCGATTACGTCCTTTAGGACGTGCAAAAAATAGCGTATATACCACTGGACTAAAGTACCTTTTAATCCCTCATATGTTTATTAATAAACTCACATTCGGGATTAAAAGATGCACTTTAGTCGCTGGGTATATAATATACTATTATTATTAACTAAGAGATAATAAAATCATGATTATAATTGCTTGGTAGCTATGGCTTCAAATTCTACGCTGATTTTAAATAAAAAATTGCTTAATGTACGTCAAAAAACTGTTTCAAACTATTAACTAATACAGTTTGCTTCAATTATGGGCAGTCGTAGATAAAAAATTGTATCTTAATACATGTAATACGGCTAACGCCCTCGTCGTGCAACTCGACACATTCTTGGTTAATAATGCCTTTACCACACTACTAATATAAATAACTATTATATGACTTCTAATAATAATAATAATATTCACCATACAACCACCTACTACAATAGCTACTGGTACCTGTGTCTACTGTCCGCTCAAAAATATTTCAAAAACCTTAAGGCCTAATTAGAAGCGGAAATTCTACAGGCAGGTAGTTCTTATCACAAAAGTGTCTAGGAGTATTTTAATTCAAAATAGTATTTGGAAGTCATTTTCTGAAAATTGTAATATGGCTATACCTTTTAGGTGTGTTAAGGTTCAAATTCAAATTTACAGATAATACTTATAATAATTTTATAGTTTAAAAAATACTAAAATCATCTGCATTTAATCCACAGGCAGAGAAAACAAAATTTAATAAGCGGTACCTTTTCAAACAAAATGTTATCTTTAGTGTGCTTTGTTCGGTTTTGATTCCATCGTTAACTACTTTTAGTATTTGTTTTTTTGTACAACAGAATTAGCGTATATCAATTTGATGTATTTGTTTTATCATAACCTGAAAAGTGGTATGTCGGGACGCGCGGACGATCGATCTGCACTCTTGCCGTATTTTGTTAAAATAAATTATGTGGTAGAATGTGGTAGTTATGTTTTAATATGTATAATCACCAGTACAATAAACATATTATGGAGAGGAATCTGTAACTGATAATTCCATTTTACTGACATTTCAAATATAGAATTTAAATTTTCTACTTAAAATAATCATAAATATTAACACGAATATTTAATTTATATAGTCGAAATTACAATCACCATTAAAACACAACACAGCAGAAAGGACCGCTAAGATTGCGTCATCAGCTACCGCATATCGAAGACATTTTGATGTTGTACAGCGCCATCTATATTTATTGGTGCGTCCCAATACCTAAATATATAAACTTTAGACTTATATACCATATTTGACAATTGTCAAAGTTAACCTCGAAATTTACAATAAATAAGTCTTTTTTTATAATTTTTCTTACAGGATGATCTAAAAAATCCAGATTAACTTTTATAGTTGATGTCTCGTCGGCGAATTGTCGATCCATTAATTGAATGAAGCAGCTATATCTAGTACACTTTGTATGTTTGCAGTTATGTACGTAATGTTTGCGTATAAAAAAATATTATTCTACTGTAGGTCACTAGATAACTTAATTGGTAGGATACCCGCCTGGAAAGCGGAGGTGCTAGGTTCGTTATGGAATTGCATTCAGAATGTCATATGCTAATATCAACTTTAAATTTCGAGCGAGCCTAAAAATTGATGTGACAGCGCACTTGTAACGAAAAATACCGAGAAATATCTCGAAAACTAGAAGACTTAGTAAGCTAAAATTAATTTTACATGGAGGGGGGGCCTTACCGCAAAGAGGTCATGAGTATATTTTGAATCCTAATATACACAAGGGAGTAGCAGGTGAAGGCATGTCTTAATAGTAATTTATGTATTAAGGGCATAAAAAAGCTTTTATGGCTAGAAGCGTTATTTCTAGCCCGAGGCATTAGCCGAGAGCTAGGAAAAGGCTGTAGAACCATAAAAACAAGTTATACCCACTATACATACACTATTTTATGCACATATTAAGTTTTTATCTCAAGTCTATTATCATGTAAAAAATATAATTAAATGAGTACGTATGTACACCAAGCCGCTGTGAGTATACTTATGTGCGTATATATTATAATGTATATGTGCATTAACAATCATTATGACTACATATCTCTTGAATGGCGTAAGCTACAAACTTCACATATTCACAGATTATACTTAAAGCAATTCTAAAAGTAAATAAATACAGAAATTACGGGCTCGTGGTCCATACAAGATTTTATTTTTCACGAGACTATGTACGAATAGATAATTAGATTTAATTTATGATTTTTGGTCTTGCCAACAACATTGTATATTTATTTTGAACGCAACGACGTGACGGTGCTAATTGTAAAGTTAATGAGAGCGGGCGTTGCCATTTATAACGCTTATACTGTCCTGGTTGTTACGGATTAGTTTATATTCATTCATATTACAAGTATGTAAACAAAAACAACAAACAATATGCCACTGAAGCTAATAGTAGTTATTTATGATACTAGTAAGTTAAGTAAGATATTATCTACGAATGAAATATTGATTCATTTTTCTAAGTAGTTTATATCATTAACAGGTATGCCATACAACATCTTATACAGCCATCTTTTTATTTACGTTCAAATATTGAATTTGAAATTTATAGTTTAATCTGTAACTTTTGACAGTAATAAATTTGACATTCTAGGACAGAATAACACGAAGGTGACATTTTCGTGGATACTAGCACACGTTTTGGGGTCGGCAATAAACCGCCTCTAGTAAGTGGCAGTTTGTAAGAAAAGATTGCTCCCATATGGAGTGCTTCTAAAATCTATTTTCTTGCTTCTATTTTCTCTGAACAGGGAGTAATGGGTTCAGTCGATATAATTACTAATGGAAAAGCTCAATGCCAGACTAGCTTAACCTAACTTAATATCATTTAAGAATGACCAATACAATATTAAAAAGTTGGAAATTCGAAAGAGCATTTACAACCCTGTTGGAAAGCTGCCAATGCATGAAATTGTTAACATCTTTCGCAATCAAAATATTGTTAAGTCGATCATTTACAAAGCAATTGTAGAATGCGAAGAAGGTATACCGTGCCTTAACCTTCCAAAAAGTGGACGCCCAAAGTTGCTGACAGAAAATCGTGCCAACAGAATGTGTAAAAGTGCAAAAAACCAAATAGTATACCAAAGATTTGTTATAATGATATTTCTCATGAGACTATAAAAAGGGCATTGTAGGGAAAAACGCTTAAAGTGTCGTAATAGACGCAAGATATATGCCGACGTTGCTCTAATTTATTAATACGACCCATCCACATGATCAAATATTGTTTTGTATGACTAGAATCTGGTTAAAGGCTAAAAACATACTCTTTATGCCAAAAGCTGATAATCTGCCAAATGTATCACAGGCTCGACCGGTCGAGGATTTTTGGGTACTGTTGAACAGAAAGGTATATAACAACTATTAGTGGAAAATTTGAAAGCAAGCAGAATTAAGGCGTAGAACATATAAAAAATTGGGGAAATAGATATAAACACCGTCGAAGACATGATGGGGCAAGTTAGATAAAATGACCATTGAAAACCATGGCCCTTTGTCATTATTTTAAATGGTGATTTAATTAACTTAGATGTAGAGTGAAATGTTGATGCAGTTATCATTTAGATGAATTACGTTAGACTTATTTTACAGTATTTTACTTTTGTTCACAAAATCATGTAAATTATTCTTATTATTTATGTTAAATAAATGCTGGTTGTTAGCAAATAAAATTATACAAATATGAATTTTTAAGAAATTCAGAAATAATTATTAATTACAAGAGAAAGTAAATTAATTAAACTTATTTTTTAAAAAACAAAAAATAAACAATAAATAATCTTCACAAAAACAAACTTTGAAAATTATCTATACAACAATTCTAATTTCTATTATTAATAAATTGTAAATCTAAATTAATTACAGTTAAATTTTGTTTCAAAAACTCACTTTTTTCTTTTTAAATTTGGCGCCACATAAATCTCATCTCTATTTAGGCTCGTGTTCTTTGAGAAACTAATTAATACATTCCCATCTCTAATCCAAACAATTCTGTCAAAATTATTCTGATCAACCATTCTAATCTCCATATATTAATCGAATCAAAATGGTATCGATCAAACCAATCATTATTTCCATGCAAATTGAAAATAGTGATTGTTATTATTTTTATAATGATTTTCAAAAGTTTGTAAACTGTATTATTCTCGAAAAACAACTTTTTATTCCAAAAACACTTCAAACAAAATTAAATATTTTTGACGTTTTTCATAACCTCATTATTTCTTAAATTAAATTCTAACCTAAGAATTACAAACTTTTAAGCAACTAGGACACCGCTTCCTCCTTTGATGAAATAAAGCTACTTAATTGTGAAAGAATGGACTACCTTTATTTTATTTTTGGAAAACAGTTAAATATTTTTTAAAAACAAAAATTTATGACATTTTCATAGATACAAAAGCTATTTATACAAATTTATAGAAAGTAAAATTCTGAATCCAACCATATACAATATTTGGAGTATAAAACGTATAATACCGTTAATTTTAGTGTCGTCGAAAGAGCATTTTCCTATTACTATTAATTAACTTAATTTTTTTTAAAACACATTTCTACACTTCCTTTTTTTCAAAAATCTAAACATTATGTCATTTATAATTTTATCTCAGTATTTTTAGATGCTAAAAATTTTGATATGCAACACACATTACATAATTCAACCGAACGTTAGAAGAGCGTAGCTTGTCAAACACGTTTTTATGTGATACCATCAAAAAGATCCAACCTTTACGTTAAAATATGTGTCAATCCTGTGGTTATAATGCTACTCTACTTAATCCCACTAAAAGAACTTATCAAAATGCTTTAAAATTTTGAACGACTACAAAATTAACATATCTCATTAACATGAACTTTCCATTTCAACAGGTAAGTTGCTACAAAGCACCTTACACCTTCAATACAACATATTTTGTTTGTGCCAGATGATTTATAACATTAAAAATAAACTAGACTTTATTAAGTTGCAAAAAATGTATAAACGATGCCCAAATCGGTAAGTTATGAGAAAGTGTATCTTTTTACTGTGAAAATCTGGATTTCAACATATCCTTTATCGGCTGAAAGAGTTTTTGTCAAGCATGTTAGTCTTAATTAATTAATTTTATTTTAATTCAAAAAATCTTTTGCAAAATCTATTATTATAAAAGTGAAGTAATGCAACCATAAATTGGATAGTTATTAAAATGCATATAATCTGCTTATTAAATATTATAATTAAAGTTAGTTCTCCCCAGAATGATCAAATATCATCACATTATCAATATTGGATCTTTAATTTTAGACTTTAAGTTTTAGTCCTTAAAGTTTTTGAAATAATTACATGACTTATATTTTATTACAAAATATTAAAATGCAAAATAAAAAAGAAAATGTAGTAGCTATGTAAGATTTATTGCTTAAAATGATATTGCGAGAAGGGTTTATATTAACACAATTCTAAAATTATTTGTAAACGTACAAAAGTCTCTTGAAGTAAGCGACTAGCACAATATTTTATTTAACGTTATGATAATATTTGTCACTAGCCTTTTTACTGATAGATACCTGCATCTTTCAATAGTATTCAGTAGAGGTCATTATTTTATTAAACCATTTTCAGAGATTTGTCCACAGTTGAGTTTCGGCGTTTTGACGACTTTCAGCGATTTGTTCAAATACTTCTTTTGGCGTTTTGACCATTTTCGACGATTTGCCCACAGCTGTACTTCGCCGTTTTGACCAATCTTTGGAGATATGTCCAAGATTCGGCGTTTTGTCCGTTCGACAATATGTCACATACTCGATTATTACCAACTTCTTAGGATCCGTGGTGGAAGCTCAAAGGCTCTCTAACGACCGTTATCGAGTAACGCGTAGCCTGGTTTAGCCAGAAGTATTCACGACGGGTATGATAACGTTGTGGCTATCGATCGAATACACTGCTGGAGTTTACATAACAGGGAAAAGGTAGAAGGTAATGGAATTTTAATTCAACGTAACTTCGTCGCTCAAATATAATAGGTTCATGTCACCTAACGTTATGTCTCACCAGAGTAACACTTGAAAATATGGTATGCAGATTCTAGCTACAATTAACTTTTATTTTGTTAATTACAAGTTTATAAAATAAAGATGCCAAAAGAAAATATTAAAAAAACTAATTCTATAGTTCAACGTTTAAGATTCTTATGTAGTCAGTTATTTGCATGTGTAACGTACGTCGTAGAACAGAGAAAGATTTATTTATTTGAAATCCTAGCCAATTTGTCATAACACTTATAGTAAACCTTACATATCCGACAGCGGTGCATCTTTCTCGTGCTTATGACAGCAACTTTTAAAGTAACTTCAAACTTTCGAGTTAGAAACGGTTATGTTGCATTTACGTCGTATCTAAAGGAGCCACTCATGTCGAAATGTTCTCTCGTCATGAAAGTACTATATTGTACTAAAACTTGTTGAAGTAGTTCAGCTCACAGATGTAGGTTATTACTCAAGACTTATGTACCAGTAATTTAATTTTGTGACGTAACAAATGTTGAATAAGGTGAAGCATACATATCTACTATCAGTTGCACATAATTTTAGTGCTATTACAGTAAATTCATTAACGTACAAAGATATTACTTCCATTTAATATCCTCCTTAAACCTTTCCATTTTTATCCTTATAACTACTCTACCATAATAAAGTTCCAGGTAAAGATGGCGTGCTACAAAAAGTTTTTTTGGGTATTTGAGATACAAACTAAAAAGTGGTTTTCCGAACCACTGAAAAGTTGTGAATATATTTGAGATCAATTAATATAACGATATAACCAATAGTAACTTCATTTTGTAGTGTTTACAGGTCGCGTTTAGATGCAAACAAGTTTATTCCTACCTAAACGATAAAATTTCGATCGGTTTTCTGCTAGACATACGCTGCCACCATAAAATGCCAGCGCTGCTGGTGCAGTTTTGCATCAACTCCTCGCTTTTGAATTCCATATCCGTGTATTTTTGTGCTACGCTTTCTCGTAAATGAAGTTTAGAAATAGGTCATATATGAGACATCAATATTGGAAAAGCAAAAAAGCATTAGATTGAATATTTTCACCATCAATAAACCCATTCGAGAATGAAATAAATTTTTTATTTGATTTACACAACGTATTTGCATTCGAATAGGTGGTAAATAGGGCATATTAGTTTTTATAGCTTTGAAACTCTGAAACTTTATATTAAATTCAACATAAAACGAGCAATAGCGGGAATACATTGCAAAGAGCCAGATACAAACGGCTTATGTTTCAATTTCACTTTTATTCATTTATTTTGTCTCTTTGTGTATTTGCCTTTTCAAATTACCTTCTGCGTACTTTTTTTGCTTTTATTGCCCTATTGTGGCTTTACTTGTGAAATTAACTGGCATTGAGGATGAAAATATTCTACTCAGGGATTTATTTTTATTTAATGGGCACATTTTTATTCAATATTCCAGCTAAACATCCTATTTACATTACAGTTGAAAAAAGAAAAACAGGAAAATAACACACAAAATGTTATAATCCCTAAATACAGTATTATAACGTTGACATTACCAATTCCTAAGTTAGAAATAGATCAGCTTTTTAAAGTTTAAAGAAATGTTTTGTTTTGTCATTTTGCAAGATAATAATGATTCAAATTGACATGTTGCAGCAGTGATAGTAAAATATTTGTTTTAAATTGATTGAGGTTATATATTTAAAAACTTATTAAAATTTTGTAGTAGGACATTAAATATTTAAATAGATTTTTTTCCTTTTCTATTGCGGTTGATTGGAAATTCGAATTAATTACGTGAAAACGAATCCTCTTAGGCTCTGATTGCAAAAGTTTTTCAAGAACTCTTTTTTACTTATTGTATCCAACTTTCTTGACTGATGATGAATGTACCAATAATGAGACTTTTATTAGTGTTTGAATGCATTCATTACAATTCACGTTGATAAATTTAATTACAATTAAATCTGCCCCTTTTGTAGTTTTAGTTGTAATGACAAAATCCTCTCAAGAAGCAAAGGGCCAATTGGAATGCACAATTTTCTCTAAACAAAAACCCATGCAAGGACTACAAAATTTTTCAGATTGTAACAAGAGAGAAAAGGAACGAACCTCTTTTCGAGCGACAGGTGGTGTGTTCTGCCGCCTTCGAGAGAATGACGCATCGCACAAGCATGTAAATCAGACGCGGTTTATTCTGGTGTATTCTAGAAATACATGGTATGTTCGGGCGGCTTCTGGAACGTTTATAGGATGGTATAAAGTCGACGTCGCGGAGAAAAGGATCAGTCAACAGCAAGTCATTAACTGTGTATTACAAAATAAATAGTGAATATAAATGTTGTATTAGAAATCCATAGTCTGTAAATAATAGTTTTTAATGGTTTATAATCATAGCGTTAATTTATAGTGTATTCATTAGTGTATAGAAATAAATATTTGTTTGTGAATAGACGATTTAAACAGCACTTGTATTATTATTTGAAAAAGAACGTTACAGTGGTGTCAGGTGTGGGGTTTAAAATAAATAAAATCGCGTAATAATTAAATAAAGTGCTGTGAGAATAAATTTTTAGTGTTAAAATAATTTCAACAAACAATTAAAATGGTGATGAAACTGCTAAAAGATCTCAAAGTAATAGACTTGAAACATGAACTGGAAGAACGAGATTTGGAAACAACGGGCCTTAAAAACGTGTTAATAAATCGGCTAAAAGAATGGCTTTTAGAACAGCAAGAAGATCCTGAAAGTTTCCTCTTCGAAATACCTGGACCCGCAATTGATATTACTTTGTTGTTAAGTAAAATGGAAGAAAGTTCTAGAAAAACCGAAGAGAATTCTAGAATGTTAAAAGAGGAATTATTGGAAAAGCACGAAGAGAGTTCTAGAAAGTCGGAAGAGAATTCTAGAATGTTAAAAGAGGAATTACTGGAAAACTCTAGAACGCTTAAAGAAGATTTACTTGAAAATACTAAAGCACTGGAAGAAAATGTTAAAAGGCTTAAAGGAGAATTGTTGGAAAATGTCAAAGCGTTGGAAGATAAAGTTTTCGAAGAATCTTTGGAGAATGCCAGTGCGTTAGGACTATTGGAAGGTAGATTGGCGGAACAAGATAGGGTAATAAAGATGGTAGAAGAGAAAATAGCCCAAATGCAATTACCACCAACAGCTAAGAAAGACGATATGGCCGAAATGCTGGAAGATAGAATGAGGCAACTACGGTTTCCCTCAACTTCTGAGAGGCCGTTTAATGAAGTAAAGAAACAATTTAAAGAAGAAAAGGATCCTGCCGTAGGGATAAAAGTAAAACCACCCACGTTCGATGGAAAGATACCTTGGTCCACCTACTACAAACAATTTG
This sequence comes from Agrypnus murinus, assembly GCA_929113105.1. Classification (NCBI taxonomy): domain Eukaryota; kingdom Metazoa; phylum Arthropoda; class Insecta; order Coleoptera; family Elateridae; genus Agrypnus; species Agrypnus murinus. The sequence goes on from CAKMYN010000082.1 coordinate 12,520, forward strand.
AGGCGGCCGCTGGGGCCAACGGATGGACACGCAAGGAAAAGGCCGTTTCTCTAACTGTGGCTTTGCGTGGAGACGCGTTGAACGTCCTACAAACAATCCCAGCAGGACAGGAAAATGATTACCAATTGTTAGTGTCTAGATTGGAAATGAGATATGGAGACGCGCATCTTCAACAAGTGTATCACGCGCAAGTGAAGAATCGTATCCAGAAGAATGGAGAAAGCCTGCAGGAGTTTGAAGCCGATGTTGCGCGGCTTGTCCGATTGGCGTACCCTACGGCACCCGATTCATTTCTGGGACAACTGGCTGTGCAGACCTTCATTGATGGGTTAAGAGACGGAGAAATACAACAATCATTGAGGCTGGCACGACCAAGAACAACTGATGATGCGCTTGCTCACGCCTTAGAATTTGAAGCTGCAAAACAAGCGTCCCGAGGTCACGGGCGTGTTCGGGCCGTTGTGGAGGAAGAAGGTTCTAAAGATCACCTAGAGGAGTTAGTACTGAGAGTTCTTCGGAAGGAAGAAAGCCGTAAGAAGAATCATCAAGAAGTTCGAGGGCCTCGTTGTTGGAACTGCGGCGAACAAGGACATGTAGAACGCCGTTGTCCCAAAATAAGAAAAGTACAACCGTCGGAAAAGTTAAAGGTGGTTGGCAAGAGGGGGCGAACGTTAACGGCGAGTGAAGATGCCCCGGAGATCACCATCCATGCCGTAACATCGAAGAACAGTACCAGCAGTTTGTTCGTAGATGGGAAGATTGCTAACCGAACTGTTCCACTACTTATTGATACGGGGGCGACAAAATCCATCGTACGCCCTGATGTTCTACGATCAAGTATTAAGTTGTTACCCACAACTACTCAACTCCGTACAGCAACAGGTGAAGTGATACCAACACGCGGAGTGGTGAAGATGAAGATTGGTATTGGAAGTGAAGAACGTGATCATGAGGTGCTGGTAGCCGACATCATTGACGAATTCATCTTGGGAATGGACCTCCTGAGAAAATTTGGTTTTACATTGGACTTGAAGGAGGGTGTTTTGAAGGTTGGTAACGAAGAACTTCCGTTGCACCCACGAGAAGATCCTGTCGTAAGGGTTTTGCTGACAGAAGATGTGATATTGCCTGGTCAAAGCGAGATGGTTGTCGAGGCAGGTTTGGATGGAGATCTTCGGGTAGGATGTGTGAGAATGATGGAGCCTGTTTGTGATAAGAAGATCCATAGTGGCATATTGGTGGGAAAAGCGCTGATCAAGGTTGGAAAGACTGTACCGGTGAGGCTTATGAACGTTAATGTGGATCCGGTGACATTGAAGAAGAGTACCCTTGTGGGACAGTGTGTGCCAGTATTCCGAGTAGCCAGGTGTATGGCTGATGTTCCAAAACCAGTGCCCAAAGACCATGGTGGAAAATTAGTGGGTTTGGTTACTAGTTCGTGCGAAGACCTTAACAGAACGGAAGTGAAAGAGGTACAGGGTTTGGTTCACCGATACCAAGATATCTTCGCTCTTGACGATAGCCAGAAGGGACGAACAAATATAGTAAAACATAAAATCAATACAGGCAACTCTATGCCTGTCCGTCAGCAGCCGAGGCGTCTACCTCTAGCAAGGCGAGCAGAAGCCGAAAAGATTATTACTGATATGGAAGAACAAGGGGTCATCGAGCCATCCAGCAGTCCATGGGCATCACCGGTGGTCCTGGTCAGCAAGAAGGACGGGTCAACGAGATTTTGTGTGGACTATCGGCAGCTTAACGACGTGACCAAGAAAGACAGCTATCCCTTACCACGCATCGACGACACGTTAGATACCCTGTCTGGTTCACGATGGTTTTCGACTTTGGACTTGAAGAGTGGTTATTGGCAAGTTGAAATGGAACCTGAAGACCGGGAGAAGACCGCGTTCACTATTGGTTCCGGACTATGGCAGTTTACGGTTATGCCTTTTGGTTTATGTAACGCTCCGGCCACCTTTGAGCGTTTAATGGAGACCATCCTGAGAGGGCTGTCGTGGAAGACCTGCCTGGTATACCTAGATGATGTGATTGTAGTCGGAAAATCATTCAACGAACATTTGAAAAACCTAGAGGAAGTGTTCCGAAGACTACGTGGAGCCAATCTGAAACTGAGTCCGAAAAAGTGCCACATATTCAGAAAGGAAGTGAAATATCTCGGGCACGTCGTATCACAAAATGGAGTGGCAGCCGACCCCGATAAGATTCGTGCAGTTCAAGAGTGGCCAACACCGAAAGATAAACACCAAGTTCGTAGTTTTCTTGGGTTATGTACCTACTACCGGCGTTTCGTTCCTGGGTTTGCCAATATAGCGAAACCTCTGACAAGGTTAACTGAAGATGGGCGCGAGTATGTTTGGAGCGGAGAGTGTGAAACAGCTTTCCAACAGCTGAAGCGTGCCCTGACAACAGCACCAATATTGAGCTATCCACGGACAGAAGGGCAATTCATACTTGACACAGATGCAAGTAATCTGGCCATTGGGGGGGTACTTTCTCAGATACAGGATGGACAAGAAAAGGTCATCGGCTATTTTAGTAAGGTTTTGTCGAAAGCCGAAAGGAATTATTGTGTGACCAGAAAAGAACTATTGGCCGTCGTGAAGTCCGTTGAGCACTTCTACAAATACTTGTACGGACGGAAGTTTTTATTGAGGACGGACCATGCAGCGTTGAAATGGCTTCTACAATTCCGTAATCCTGAAGGCCAGGTCGCAAGGTGGATCGAACGATTACAAGGATACGACTTTGACACCGAACATCGAGCGGGCACTAGTCATCGAAATGCCGATGCTCTTTCAAGAAGACCCTGTCCAACGGATTGCCGTCATTGCTCTCGTTTGGAGGAGAGGGTTTGCCAAGTATTAAGGACTACCATCGTCAACGACAATTGGTTGCCGGAAGAATTGCAACGACAGCAGGAGGCTGATCCCGAACTAAAAATGGTACTGGAATGGAAGCGCGTGGGAGAAAGGCCTGCCTGGGAGGCCGTCAGCCCTTTCAACAGAACGCTCAAAGCATATTGGGCCCAATGGGAGTCCTTGAAGGTGGAAGACGATCTCCTGAAGCGAGTACTGGAGAGTGAAGATGGCACCACCATTAGGTCTCAGTTCGTGGTTCCAAGAAGCCGAGTGGCTACAGTATTGCGACATCTCCATGACGGTGCCTCAGGAGGACACTTCGGTGTGAAAAAGACTTTGGAGAAAGTTAGGGAGCGTTTTTATTGGGTCAATTGTAAAGAAGACGTGAAGGAGTGGTGCCGGAAATGTGAATTATGTGCCACTGGCAACGGACCCTTGGGGAAGCGAAGAGCACCTATGAGGCAGTACAATGTGGGTAGTCCTCTGGAGAGAATAGCTATAGACATTGCCGGACCATTTCCCGAAACCGACGATGGGAATAAATACATCTTAGTGGCAATGGACTATTTTACCAAATGGCCAGAAGCATATGCCCTACCAAACCAGGAAGCTGCGACTGTTGCTGACGTACTAGTCAAAGAGTTCTTCAGTCGTTTCGGAGTGCCCATGGAGCTGCATTCGGATCAAGGCCGCAATTTCGAGTCTGTACTCTTTGGAGAAGTCTGTCGATTGTTGGGCATTCGTAATACTCGGACCACACCGTTACATCCGCAGTCCGATGGAATGGTAGAACGCATGAATCGGACAATGGGCAAATATTTGGCCAAGGTCGTCTCCGATCATCAACGAGACTGGGACCAATACCTGCATCTGTTCCTGATGGCTTATCGTGCATCGGTCCACGAAACAACCGGTCAGTCACCAGCGTCTGTAATGTTTGGACGTGAGTTACGGTTACCGTGTGATCTGGAATTTGGGTCTCCACCTATAGAGCAGGAGGTAGCCGGGAATGATTATGTCATCAACTTAAAGAAGAAGTTGGAGGATATTCACGACCGAACCCGAAATAATAGTCGAATCGCGAGTGACCGGATGAAGGCTACGTACGATGTGAGAGCCCAAGAAGGAGGGTTTCAACCTGGAGAGCTTGTCTGGTTATACAACTCGCAAAGGCGTCGTGGCTATTCTCCAAAGTTACAGCGAAATTGGGAGGGTCCATACCAGGTGAAGAAACGAATAAATGACTTGATTTATCGCATCCAGAAGTTGCCAAGGGGGAAACCAAAGGTGGTACACTCCAATCGTCTGGCGCACTATGAGGGAAATAATGACGCAGTCCCGGATCGGAAAGATGAGGCTGAGGTGACTATCAATACCGTAAGGCCTGAAGATGATCAACCAACCTTTAGAGAATTTATGGCTGCGTTCTCTGGAACTAGAAAAGCGCGATTCGGAGTCACGACTGAGATGCAACAAGATCTCTTCCGGGTCCCTGGTAATTATTCCATTGCCCACTGTGTCTCCGCGGATCTCCGTATGTCCAGGGGGATCGCAGTAGTGTTTAGAGATAAATTTGGACGGCTGAATGAACTTCGAGAACAAAATCCCTCTGTTGGTAAATCCTTACGCTTGCCTGATCATGACCGATCCATTTACTACTTGTTAACCAAGCAGTTTTACTACCAGAAACCGAGTTATGCCGACTTGTGGAGGGCACTATGGAATTTGAGGATCGAGTTGCTTACCAGGGGAATTAACAAATTGGCAGTCCCCAAACTCGGCTGTGGGCGGGACCAGCTGGATTGGAGAATCGTTAGAAACATGCTGGAAGTTGTCTTTAGAGGTACGGACGTCAAGATCTTCGTCTGCAATTTTGACCCACAACCCGCATTAAGGCCAACGAAGAGTGTAGACTGTTATTTCTACCGTAATGGAACGTGTAGTCGAGGTGAAGACTGTCGATATCGTCATGACCCGTTCTACAGGAACCAGAGCATAAAACCTGTTCTGGGACAGAACAGACTTGAAGAGGGGGGCAGTGTAACAAGAGAGAAAAGGAACGAACCTCTTTTCGAGCGACAGGTGGTGTGTTCTGCCGCCTTCGAGAGAATGACGCATCGCACAAGCATGTAAATCAGACGCGGTTTATTCTGGTGTATTCTAGAAATACATGGTATGTTCGGGCGGCTTCTGGAACGTTTATAGGATGGTATAAAGTCGACGTCGCGGAGAAAAGGATCAGTCAACAGCAAGTCATTAACTGTGTATTACAAAATAAATAGTGAATATAAATGTTGTATTAGAAATCCATAGTCTGTAAATAATAGTTTTTAATGGTTTATAATCATAGCGTTAATTTATAGTGTATTCATTAGTGTATAGAAATAAATATTTGTTTGTGAATAGACGATTTAAACAGCACTTGTATTATTATTTGAAAAAGAACGTTACAATATATTTAAATAATTATTGCTCTCGGCAGAGACTTCTCACTTATTCAAGTTATGCTCAGGTGTCCTGGGTGTTAATTGAAATAGGCTTATTAATTTGAGATAGAACATAGGAATAAATAAATTAGATATAGGGCGCTACCCAAATTGTCTATTATCAATTTAATAGCAGCAATTAGAGAAAAGATTTACACCTAACTTACGTTAGGTTCTTTTGATTTTACTGTATTAACCTTATTTCGGTTAAGATTACCTCAAACAATTTGTTGTGCCAAGCTATGACCAGAAATTAGTCATTTTAAAGTTCGTTTATTAATTGGAATTCATAAAAATCGTTGTACAACATTACAATCCATAATTTAGCGATCAAACATAAACATCATTTAATTATCATTATTATTATTAACCTACGAGTGTTATGAAATTCTACAATTTATCTTATTTTGTGATCCCGTTTTAAATACATTTTGACTAATTTTCTAAACCAACAACCAATACATTTTCTTGCAATCGTGAATGGAATTTCGAAAAATTTAATTATAAGTAACTCACAGAAAGTATGTTTGACAGTGATCCTTATATTCTTCCTTTAACTGCAATCCATCTTAGCACTACCAGATAAAGGCTCTACTCACAATAAACAACTAGACTAGCAATCACAAATAACCAAAAGAACCGCAAACTCTGTCCAAACTACAGTTGTTGCTCCCTAATTGGAAAATTGTTATACCCTACCATAATTTATAAATGACTCTTTGTGCTAACCAACCACACAATATTCTTGACGACTTCACTTAACAATAACAATAATAATTTTTCTCTTCTATTTTATAAAAGATGCAAAGAAGACATTAACCCAAGAATCAGAACAAGCTTATCGAATTTAAACACAATACAAAACTATAAAAATGTCTGGCAAAACGTGAATTATGTTTTTAAAAGCAAATTGTTCCTTTGTGTGAATATTTAATATTAAGGAGATTTTGTCTTGTAGCATGTGTTTGCATAGAAAAGATCAAACACCGCTGTATATTTAAGACGAAACTAAATTTAAGAGTCCTAAAAGAGTTTGTTTTTGCTTTGAGCCTTTCTATAACATAAGAAACAGAAAATGCTTTGCTTTTATGACTAAAAAATGAATAGGTATATTTTATAGAAAAGGGTACTTATGTTCATACAACATTTGCTTTAACATAGTTTACCCAGTACATGTTTCTTCTTTATCTTCAGTGTCGCAACCACGCTCCATGTTAGTTAACAATAACAGTGAAAATATTAATAGTGCAATAAAAATAAGTCAAAAAACATGACGTTGTGTTTGTTTGAAAGTTTGTGTGAAAGACTCCACGATCGATACAAAATGCCCTGTAACAACAAGGTTGCTAAAATAGATCATCTGCAAAATCAGTTAAAAATGATTCACGAGAATTATGCAAAATTAGAAAAAAACTTTAAGCCAAACGCACGAAAATAAGAAAATGTGGAATTTCATACTGATGAGGAAGAATTTGCGAAAGAGACAGAGTCGATTAGAGTCAAGAAAAATCAAAAAAGATACGAATGGATACGTCATTAACCCCACAAAAAGAAATATCTAAAGAAGAGAAATAAAACAATTAAAAGATACCTGCATCACCACCTGTAACAGTGGACGATATCAAAAATTTTAGTGAATTACATAAAAAATAAATGAAATTTTTACGGAATTTCAAGTTAAAATTATAAATAATAAAAACATTACACTTAATGTGCAAGGTGGCGAGTCTTATAGATTATTAACTAAAATGCTACCAGAAAATAATTATTCGTAGCATTCTTATGAAAATAAACAAGGCAGGTCAATCAAAGTAACCGTTAAGAATTTACAGCACTCTTTCAACACGGAAGAAATAGTTCAAGAACTTCGTAGGGAAGGATACAAGCACTTGATGTTGATGCTATAAATAAACTTAAGTGGGAAACAAAGCAACCATTAAATATGTTTATGCTAGTTTTCAAATAAGATGAAGATGTTAATAAAATTGTTAGCATTACTGATATAATGGGTATTAAATTCGAAATACAACCAATTAAAAAATCTAACCGGGTAGCTCAATGTAAAATATGCCAGGCTTATGGACTTACGCAAAAACACTGTGGTAATGAACCATTTTGTGTAAAATGCATATTAAAATACCGAAATGCTTTAATTGTGGTGAAAATCATCCTGGAAATTATCGAAGATGTATAGTCGTAAAAGAGATGCAGAAAATGAAAATTTGGTGCATGAAAAACCTAGTTCACCCAAACAACCTAAGAGATAAATAAAAGGTAAAAAACAGATATCAGATAAAAGCATAGCTAGGTCATAGAGTCAAGTTGTAGCAGGTACAGCTAATATTAATAACAATTCTCAAAACAAAAAGCAAACTACGTCTACAGACTATGAAAATTATTTTAGATAAATTAAATAACCAAGAACAATTGTTCATGAAACTGGATAAGCGTTTAACCAAACTAGAATATAGCACCAAAGAAGCTACCCCCAAAAATAAAAATGGCTAATGATTTAAGAATCATTGCATGGAATGCCAATGGGTTGCACCACCAACCAGAGTTGCAAGCTTGATATAGACAAAATTGATGTGTGCCTCATATCTGAGAATCATTTCATTCGCCAATAATTCATTAGATTTATAGGGTATAACTGTGCACCACTATACACCCTGAAAATATGGTCACAGGTAGAAGTACTATAATAATTAAAGTCAACATACTACATCATGAAGAAAGAGAATACAGACTGAAGAGGTTCAAGCAAGTACGGTAAGTATTAAGACTAGAAAATATCAAAATAATGTTGTACTGCCCGCCAAAACATGTATTATAGAAAAATCACTATCTTGAATTCCTGAAAAATAAGGAAAAAGATTTATCATAGGGGGGACTAAAAAATACCTATTGGGGTTCCAAACTCACTACCATTAAAGGAAAAGAACTCCTGGAAGCGCTTAGAGAACTAGGGTGCAGTAACTTGTATACAGGGAAACCGACCTACTGACCAACTGTCCCAAATAAGACACCAGATCTCATAGATTTCTATGTTACCAAAAAACAAATCTACAAACCTTTTACGGACGAGTTTCATACTAAGTGTTGAAGAAAAGATCAATATTTCAGTTCCTCTAAAAAACGAACAACTAGATAAAAAAGTTGAGATATTTTTAAATAATATCCAGCAAGCAGCACGGGAAAATATTCCTGTTATCAAACATGGAATAACAGGAAATAACTACCCGAGAGATAGTATAGATTTCAAGATAAAATACGTCTGAATAGTACTAGTCAGCAACTAAAAAGAAAAATTCAATGAGTAAAGAATAAATTTTGTTTATTGTTTCCAGCCTTACTTTGTGGAACTCCATAATCATGAAATAAATAAAGATTAGTAAAAGCTTCACAGTTTTATTAAAATATAACCTGGCAATATTGTTTCGACAGCTACGCTGTCATTATCAAAGGTAATATAATTATAAATAAACACGTCGCTATGGTAGATACAAAAATAGGTAACTAGATAAAATAATAATAATAATCAGAATTAAATATCTAATACTTCCAGTAACGGAGAATTACTGAGCTGAAGTTAAAGAATAAATGAATTAAAGCTTATCTAAGAAAACTAACGCCTGACAGCAGCACCGACTATTCTCTTTGGAAAGCTACAAAAAGACTGGAAATGCCAATAACGCAAATTTCTCTAATAAGACAGGAAGATATAAAGTGGGCAAGAAGCAACAAACAAAAACCAAATACTTTTTACCCAATTCCTTTTCGGAACTCGAAGTAAACCAGCCAGCGGACCCAGCAGGACTAACCTAGCAGTTAATACCTAGCAGAACATACCGTTCTACAGAGATTGTGAGAGTAAGGCCTCTTACTGTAGTTTCGATCCCCTTCCGCCCCTATTTTATCCCTTACCCTTTTCGAAACCTTTCTGTGCGTGAGCCTGATGGTCTCATACTTTCATCCCTCACCCTTCCCGAGACCTCGCTGTGAGTGAGCCTGGTGGTCTTATCCTAGCTCCACTCTTTTTGTACCGTCCCTGCACCATTATCCGACACCCTGTTTTCCGACCCCGTATTCCAATACCAAACCCGCTCGCGTGCTTGTTACCGTACGTGCAAGTCCAAAGCTGTGAGGGATAGTACGCATATCGTATGGCCTCTGTGAATTCTCAGATCCCATTAGCGCATCTGACAAGACCTAACGACTCAATGCAGCAACGCGTAACTGACGGGTTAATGTATTCTACGAAGTACGGCTGCTCATCCGTCATCATCCAGCTAAGTTCTGACCTGGCCCAACATTGCTTACATAACTCTGAATACCGTTTGACCAGTACTCACCAGCGCTAGCCACATGCAACCGATTAAGGATATTAACTAGCAAAAACTGTTAACGCTATAAGTTAATCCTGAAGCATTCCGATCCAAGGATCTGTAAGAAATAAATAATTCAGACGCCACCAGTTTAAGATTATCGACTTTTAACTACAAGTGACTTGATCTGCGATTGCCTTTAACTGTATTGAGTGGAAAGTATTGTCACTAACACTTTTGTCGTTTTGACTTCCTAGTTTTTAAAACCACTTTAAGCATAAATATTGTTTAATCGCTAACTGACGAATAATCATTTAAAAAGATAGAATGAAAAGACAGAATGAGACCTGAAAATCCGATCCCAATTCGACACCCATCCTTCACTTTCTCCCCGCAAAAAAACGAATCTTATCAAATCTGTACAATTTGTTTAAAAGGAGGTAGCGGGCATACATACAAAAATTAGCTCGTTATTATTTATAAAATACTATTAATAAAATAATAGAAGTAGTAATTGTTAAACCAAACATTGTTGTCAACCAAACAATAAAAACATTTGCGAAGAATCATGAAGATCGATTCCATCATCACGTAAATGTACATACCATTCAGCTTCTAGAAAATACGGGATTAGTGTGAAGACTCAAAATAACTAAATCCTTTGAGTTAGCGAATTGAATAGTGCAAAATCATAGTATAGTGCTAGTGTACACGGTAACCGTAGTGTAACTAAGTTATCAGAACCTAAGGAACACTGATGAGTATACTTTGGTTACAAACTTTAATACATTAATTAGACCTAAATTGCCCATTGATAATTTTACCCAGATTGCATAAAATATTTATAAGTTGTAATAAGCAAAATAGTCATAAATATACATAGTTTAAACAATGATTATAAAATTACAGGAGAATTCTATGTAATTATTCTTTTTTGCAAACACTATATTTATAAAAAATGTTTATTTATACAATAAACAATTCCGTACAAAATCCGGGTTTTACCCTCGAATTAATCTTTCTTGACGTTGAAAAGTGTTTTTAAAATAATACTTTATTTAAAAACACAAAAGACGGAGTCCAAGTTACAGAATGAATACAATTTACTGTTAAGTACAATAAGATATGTATTCGTTGTTAATTACACAATAGGCACTTGTATAATAACTTATAGTTTCAGCATTAAACTGGTACTAATACTCAGAAAACCTACGTAAATAGTATCCCTGGATACCAGTTACTAAGGCTTTTGAAGTTCGGAACTAGGTACACAATATCCCTGGATATCAGTTTCTAAGTTCCGAACGTCGTTGCAACCTTAGCTGATTTATCCGATCAAGTTGTGATGTTTATATACTATTCTGTGGTCGTAACATTCGCCTACATAGCATATATTAAGTAGAGCTAGAATAATATTACGATAAAGTTTTTATAATGCCTGCATTAGTATTCTAATAGATGCAACCATTAAAATAAGGTTTCTAAGTACGGGCAAACATTCGCATTCATTATGTCAATTAGCATAATATAAAGATAAGGTTCGAATATATTACCAACGTTATCTTATATGACTGCATACAGTTCATTATGTTAACTCGCGGTTGGAGTAATTTTTTTTAGTAAAATATTTAATAATTTCATAAATAAACAATTTTTCGTAATTAGAATATTTATAAAAAAATAATAACTTGCAATAAAATATTAATATGGTAATGTATAACCAATTAATTTTGTTTTTATTTAACATAAATATTATACATTTGTAGTTTAAACAATGGCTATAAAATTGCAGGATAAAAGTATTGTAATATATTATGAATATAAACTGACAATAACTTGTAGCTTTCATTTGAAACAATAAAATAAGCATGCCAGCCAATTTTGAACACCATTGTATAGTTGAAATTAACCCCAAAATACACATAGATGATCCATTTACAAAACATTTCTTTAGCTGCCCCACTTTTACAGAACACCCAGTATAATCTAAGTTAGTCTCACAATATGTACATACGGATTAAAACAATTTGTCTGGGTTTAGTAGGAATTATTCGCCAATAAATTACCGAATTTAATCCATTCCAGGCTTCCAACCTTTATTGTAAATTCGGTAACTTAGGAATTAGGTAAATTGCGTTCAATGAACTGTTACGCCATGGCTCTTCTGTTGCTAAATATCCCGAAATACTCATTTTTGTATTGGGAGAAATTTTACAGGTAGAAAATACATATTTTCGCAAATAAGTCTTGATAGTGCTACTGATGTTAGTCAATTCATGCAGTAATATGTTAAAATACTAATAAATGTGAAAAGCCTCTGTCAAAATGTTACAATCACATTCATTGTATTAACTAGGAGAGTAGTAAGCAGCAGGAGTTTTAGTGAACTTCTTTGAGAAAAAAAAACTATTTTAATTAGAACTTTGGAATACAGGCTGTTAAAAAATTTAACTATTTTCGTACTGAAATTATTCTGTCGAGATTAGAACAAGCGTGTTGATTGGATAGCATACCTATAAAAATTAATGTTAGTTTTCACGACTGTTAAGCAATCGTTTAAAACAAAGATTTTCTGAAGCAGAAAATTGTACCAATTTAAAAAAGTATGTAAATGATACGATTTCATACTCTAATCAATAGTTATTTCACCGTGGCGCAGTAGTCCTATTAAACAGTTCTACATTTTGAAAGCAGCTTCTAGTTGGAAATCGCCTACTAATTTTGGTGAATTGGATCGTAACGGTAGAAGTGTGCAATGCTATTTGAATGTTGAAATAATGTGTAAACGAAAATCCAATTTCGTTTATTTTATACTGCTTTCATTTTATTGTTTTTGAAAAGATAACTTGAGTTTAGGATACATTTTCATTATTGCAAAAATTGTGTATTGGTTGTTAATGCTGAAACAAGTTCATTAAGTTGAATCTTTAATTCGCTTCGTTTTGAATTCAAACAAGGTATAAATCCACAATATTTCCGTCTTTGTATCCGTTAAAATACAATTATCGTTTGTGTGACTGTTTGCTTTTATGTAGGACCATATTCCTTTTTTAGTCACGTATTTTTAATAGAACATTTCAGCTTATTGTATTGTAAAAAACAAACGAAATAAAACTCCTTTAAAGCATCTCATAAATTCGTTTAAAAAATATTTAGCATTTCGTGAACCGTTTCTAGGCTAATGAATTGTTATTTTTTGACAAATTTCTTCAAGATTGAAATGTTCACAAAGAAACACAACACTTTGATATTTGATCAAGCTAGGGAGAATTTACTCTCACGATAATATTTAATAGGCAGATTTCATGCAATTCTATAACTACCCTATCGAATGGTTGCATAACCTCACTTTTAAAACAATAAATTTTGAAAAAGTTTTTCTTAATGAAATTAAATTTAGTTAATTAAGACTAACATACACATAAAAACTCTTAAAGCAGATTTTCTTAAACAAAAGATAATTTTTCTCATAACCTAACGATTTAGGGATTGTTTATGCATTTTGTAATCTTTTTTAAATTTGTAACCCCACGATGGACTGTCAATTGTAACATACTCTAACTCAAAATCAAAACACTAAATGTTTAAACATTACTTACTGAAAACCAAAGAACGATGCTTACTGTACTTACTTATGCACCGACGGAGATCTCTTCTTTGTTGGCAAATTATCATTCAGGGGTAGGTACTGGTTTCTTTAGCTCATAGATTTTAAAGAAAAAATAAGGTTTATTGGAATAATAAAAAATATGGGCGCCATTCACTTGAGAGTCATTACATCAAAATCCACAAGTGAAAAAAATTCTGATTAAATTGAATAAACTAATCGTAATTAGTCAGGTTGACGTTAAAGCAGATTAATGTAATTGAATAACTTCAATAAATGATTCAGCCAACATTATCTGAACTCATTTCACTTGGCGGCCCTTATCACAGCCTCGCGTCTGCTTGGCAAATTATTCAACGCTTCCATGCGTCTTTTTGACCCGTCTTTTACTGACTCTTTCTAAATGACTGCTTGGGATTGAAAAACTATTTCCACTTATTTAAACTAAGCGAAGGAACTAAATAGACACCCTACCTAGACACCAAAGTGACGTTCTAATAGGGAAAATCCTTCTAGAATATTCGTTCGGTATTTACAGCAGCCAAGAATCGTTTCTTAGCATGAAACCTGATATTTAAAAGCATTTTGCAAGCTTGTTTTTTATCGGTATATTTTGGAGAATCTATTCAACAGAAACGAAAATAAGCACGTAGAGGATACATAAATCTAGCTTGAATGCATTTATACATTTTATTTTATCTAGAAAATTATTCTTATCTTAATATTTTCATTACTAAAAAACAAATTTTTATATGTGAGAACGTCTAGACAACCTTTTCTGTTAACGAAAAACATTATGAGGTTCGGAATAAAGTCTGCAAATTTAAACTAACAATAATATATTCAAATATACAGGGCCGTACTAAGATTATTTACAATAAATACATTTTTAAATGTATTAAAATAGATCTCGAAATTTTAACACTTTACAATTTTGTTCAATTTAATCAATTTTAGTTCAATTTTAATGTGATAATTCATCTGGAACCGAAAGAATAGGTTCTAGTAAGGGTGTATGTAACTTACCTATTGAAATTCATTTTAACGCGATATGTTAATTTTGTAGTCTTTTTTAATTTTCATAATGTTTGCTAACATAATGTTGTAAGTTTTTTTTAGTAGAAATAAGTAGAGTAACATTTTAACCACATATTTAATACACTTTTTAATGTAAAGGTTGGATCTTGTTGATGGAATCACATAATTACATGTTTGAGACATACATTATGCAATTTGTATTGTATATCAAAGTTTTTGCCATCTAAGAACATTCAGATAATATTTGTAATGATTTAATGCCTAGATTTTTGGAGAAAAGAAAGTGTAAAAAGGTGTTTTTATGAAATTAAGTTAATTATTAGTAACAAGAGAATGTTGTCCACATTAAAATTAAGAGTGCTATTCTGTTTTTCAATCCAAGTGTTGTGTATGTCTTAATTCAGAATTTTTTTTCTATAAGTATATATAATTAGTTTTCGTAATTATGAAAGTTTATAAATTATAATTAGGTTATGTAAAAATTGAAATGTCAAGATTGTTTTGTTTTTTGATAAAATGCAACTGTTTTTCAAAAGAGTATATAAAGGGGATCCATTTTTTAACAATTAAGTAGCGATATTATATTAGAGGAACAAGGTGAGTTTGTAGCAGCTTCAAAAATTAATTTTGTAAGGTTAGAATTAAAAATTGATTATAATAAAAAATAAGGTTATTTGAAACGTCAATAATTGATAATTTTGATTGAAGTGTGTTATAATAAAAAGTTGTTTTTCGAAAATAATACAGTTTTCATTAAACTATTAAAATAATTGTAATAATAGAAATCATAATTATATTTAATTGATAATTTTCATAGATTTATTTCAAAACAATAATAAATAACAATGATAATAATGAAAAGATTGTCCATTTAAATACTTTTTTTTATTTGTTTTTGAATCAAAATATAATTTGATGTGCTATCGTGAGTAATAATAATTTAGTTCTTAATTCTTTTCAAAATTTATATTGGTAGTCTTATATAGTCATATTTATATTAGAGAAGTTATATTCCATGTCACATCTTTTTACAACTCATCTTTTGTCTATATTTTTTTATAAATCCACCTATATTCATCGTATTATGTTTTGAATTTTATTGCGTCTTCATCTTTTAATAAAATACAAGAGATGTTTTCATCTAATTTTTTTATTGCTAGCAAGTATGACGTAATTAACGTGTGATTTTGTTGGTAGTTCTAGAATATGGACTCCCGCGTTAAGATTTTAGAAAGATAGGGACATTTTCCGCTTCGAGGGAACATTCGGGCGGTTTTGCCGTCTACTTTTTTAGCAATACATTTGTTTTGCGTTTGGCTAGTAGAATTCAACTGAGATTTTCCTATTTTTAATTCAGTGTTAAAAGGCTTTAACCGTTTTTGTACCGTACTGATGGGATTTAACGTACACCCTATGTATGGGAATTTAGTCACCGGTTACCGTTGTGTGTCTCATTAAATAATTTGATAAATAAGTGACGAAATGTACAAGAATTAATGATGTAACCTAGCCTTCTTCGAAAAACTAGAGAATTTATCTTGGCGATACTTTTTAAAGTCTAAGTGTTCTTTGTGGGACTTTCTGCAACTAATAAATACTTAATATTAGATCTTGAGAGTCTTGTGTTTTAGTAATGACGATTAACTTCCATAACTTTCAAAAAATATTAACAAAATTAAGTCTAAAAGTCAAAATAATTGCAACGTCCGACGATTCAGTTTTTTTTGTAAGGGCTTCACATTTCAACGACAGATGTCGAGGTTTCAGTAACTTTAATATCTGACAGTGTTTGTTTTTTGGGTTATCGTGATTGTTAATCTTTGTACTTGTGTGAGTGCCAATGTGGATTAAGGTTAAAACAAGCGTACAAGAATAAACGGACTATGGCAAAACATATATTCAGTAAGTTACTTTGTAAATACTTAATAATTATAAACGATAAATTAAAAATTAAGCGGAAAAGATTCAAGTGTCCGTGGATGTTTGGCGACTTCCTCTTAACGACGTCCGATCGTTGACGTTGGCTTAGTCTCAAAGCGTAATGAAAATCTTCGAAAATTGTCGAAATCGTTTTGATTATCCACAATTGTTTTGGTCTTAATTTTATATTATGCGCTGTAAAATCCGGTTAAGACAAGCACGCCATATGCGAATTGTTAACTGTTTGGCAACCGAATATGGTCTACAAGAAATGAAGAAAATTGTGGTGTCAATCTGGTTTACTCTTGAGGTGGGAGCGGTGATAGGGCTTCTTAATTAATACCTAGAAGTTGAGAAAAAACTGTTATATTCCCAAGATAATAATTATACTAGAAACACATCAAACTTTATTATTAAAGTGAACTATTAAATTTTATATTTCTATTGGTAGAGCGTACAGGTGCTTAAAAATTCCAAAGAACGCCTACAGTATATTACTCTGCATAAACGTGTAGAGTTAGCTGCCGGGACTTTCTCGACTGAAATACAAGCTTTCAGTGCGTGACTTGTTACTCTACTGCTGGCGCCCTCTACAAACCCTTGGGGATTTATCGAACATAACCAACATCAGCGTCACCTTTGACACATATTCGAATACTCGTGATGAATTACACTCGTTCGAAAACATTACCTAACTTAACTTTTCTTTCTATTCTTAAAAATGTCATTCGTGTTTTTTTATTATGGAAGTTTAAAAACGTGACTGTGTAAATTGTAAAAGAGGAACATCCGAGATGAGATTCCGACAGTTGTCTTTTTTATCCGATTTACCGATTGTGATCCTTTCCAAGACAAGCCTTGAGTAATAGGTTCAGTAGTGCAAATTACTGTCTTCCAACCACATTTTAACAAAATTAGTACCACAAACACATTTAAATCATTTTATTTTTTTGTTATAAGTGGTAATTTAGAGGAAAGTAAGCGTTATTTTCATATAATTGTGAATTTGTTATAAAGCAGAAGTTTTTTTAGAAATATGGAAGGGTGATTGAGAAATCTTGTCTTATTAAAGACGCAACACTTGTGGGCAATGTCTAAATGTAATTTGATATTAGGCAGTCTACAAGCCCAGATTCTAGCTGGGAACTTCTGGAATTTACTTTCATTTGGAGTCGTTTATCATATTTTTCATTTTCTTTCTTTGAGAAATTAATAAAAGCTATTCAGAGTCAGCATTTGGTGATATTGTTCTCAGCATTTTAAATGAAACGGTATATAGATGCCTACTTTCGTGATGTTATGTTTTGAAATAAAACCAATAGCGTCACTTTGACACGATTTCTAGAAGATTCCTTAGTTAGAATTTCGAAACAAATAGGTGTTTGATGATATACTTCTTAATGAACTGCACTTTCAGTGCAAAATAAAGGCGGTGTAGACAATTAAAAAATATAGGATGACGTAGGTACGGCGAACGATATTTATTTATATATTTACTCCACACAGACACAACAATCTAGTTACAGGTAATTAAGTTGATATAACATGTAGTAAAATACAATACAATAAATTTAAATTCAACTTTTTATAATATATTTATAATATATTTATATTATTATACTGTAACTTTTTAGTAAATGAGTAAAATGACAGTTAATATTAAATTTCTTTGTATTTAATTGCTTTTATTGGCTCAAAATATTTATGCAAGCTTTTTTTATAATTAAATTTTCTTAAAAGGATATAAATGTAACCAAACAAAACCAGTTAAAAATATTAAGTCTAGTAGTGTCAAACAAACTCCTGGACGCGTTATTTAACAAATACACCTGACTTACCCACCAACCCTCCTACTTATAACCACCCATACCCCTCGTAACGTATTTACAGCAGAAAACCTTTAACTTGCAATCACGTAAATCCGCTCAGTAGAAATCTCAGTCGAAGTGTAACAAAATAAACCTTTTGGCCTGTTTCACAAATTGATTAAGTTCTGATTAGCTTAATCGTGAATTAATTTGAAATCCAGAAATTTCACTGGCTAAGATTTAAGGTACCTAAAATTTTATCCAATTATATTTCTGGATTTCAAATTGAATCGTGATTAAGTTAATTAGAACTTAATCAAGCTTTGTGAAGCCTGCCATTTGTGTTTTAAATAGGCATAATATATTTTAAATTTATGATTTTAAAAATCTAAAAAAAACATTAAATACTCAATGATGGAACTTCCATCATGGAAATGGTTCTATAGGGAAATTTTTTTTGCCTACCGCTATCACAAGGTTGCGTCTAAACTATTAATAAATAATATGGAAATCAAACCCACCTATAAGGACGTAAGTCGTAATTAGGTGAAGTCCAGATCGGGCAAAAAAGGACCAGAGGTGTCATTAATGCATTGACTTTCTGAGCAAAATTGTGAGGGCGCAATTCGAGGATCTCGCACCACTAGGGTCAAAATTCCTATGACGGCTCTTGTTTACATATGTATTATTTGCTAGTTGCTGTTGATCCATAAACATCATTCAAGAGATATTCATATGGTGTCGAGGTGGGCAGTACACTGCTGCTATTACTAAGTCATAAGGTAACATTTTTACTTTAATGACTGTTCCCTGCAAGTAGTCTTTGTCAAATTTGGGAAACTCGTAGTGGCTAATATTTTTTTTAATAATAATTGCACTTCCGGCGTGTGCTGTATTGTCGGGATGATTACTGTAATATGTTATATATTGTGGAATGTTAAAATGAGATCGGTTAGTAAAGTGAGTTTCGCTGATTAGAAAGATGTCAATGCAGTTGTTTTCAAGGAATAGTTTGATTTCATCTTTGTGTTGTTGAGCACCATTGGTGTTCCATGTTGCTATTCTTAATAGTTTAGCCCTTGTGCATTTTATTAATGAGGGTTGACAGCATGTTTAAGACCATACGGTTTTGCTGGATTAACTGATTAAACATTGATTTAAATTCTTCTAGAAATCTGTTTAATGTTATGGTTCACGAATCATCTCCAGTTTGCGGATTCTGTTCTGTTCCTCTCAGTGCATCTGCATATGTAAAATTCTGCCGTATTTGACCTGTTCTTGGAGCGTTAGAGATTGTGTGTCTGGTTGTTGGGTGATTAGGCTCTACTTGGGTTGATTGGAAGTTCAATCTGTTATTCGCATTATGCGGCTTTAGAAGTCTGTGATATAATTCACATCCCTTATAGTTTGCTGGGTGTGGACCTCCACACAAGGCACACTTTGCAGGGGTGTTTTTATTTTTTTACAACTTACAGTGTTGTGTAGTCCTCCACATTTCACACAAACAAAGGGTCTTGCACGATACGTGTTAGTGTGTCCATACTGCTGGCATCTCATACATTGTATTAAGCCTTTATCTGTTCTTGGTGGTTCTATTTGTACTATGTTATTTTGAATTTTGTAGATCTTATATATATCCTTATTATTGCTTGAGGGTTCCAGGTCCACGTAAAACACACAGATCTATGAAGCTCTTACAGATCTAACTAGTACTCTTAAACAAGCAGTTCAAAGTGCCACTCCGCAGAATGATACGCACCAGAGACTTACAAATATACCAATAAAGTTAAAACACCTTATAGCTCAAAAACGAATAGCTAGGGTAAAATGGCACAGAAGCCACGCGCCTGCAGACAGAACATTATATAATCGAGCTACCAACAAACTTAGAGCAAAACTTAAAGAATTAAAAGACCGTTCATTCCAAGAATACCTTACAAGTCTAAGTCGATTTGACAATAGTATATGGAGACCAGTAAAATCGACAAAGAAACCTCAAACGCCAGTACCACCTATTCGCAATGACAATGGGCTAATCGTAGGATCCTGAGCACGCAGTGATGCTGATAAGGCTGAATTATTCGCAAATCACCTAAGCATTGTATTTACACCGCATGACAACCAACCTGATTTAGAAATAGAGCAAGAAATCGACATCTTACCCGAGAACATCCCACCCATTCGACCGTTTACACCAAAGGAAATTAAAGAAGAAATACAGTCCTTAAATATCAAAAAAGCGCCAGGTATGGACAAACTAACACCAAAAATGATAAAAGAACTTCCAAGGAAAGGAGTACTGTTACTAATGTATATATTCAATGCAGTACTAAGACTGAACTACTGGCCCAAACAGCTAAAAGCAGCCGAGGTCATTTTAATACCGAAACCGGGAAAGGATTCTAAACTAGCATCTTCATATATAACAATCAGCTTACTACCAGTAATATCAAAAGTCTTGGAATGTCTATTAATTCGAAGACTAAATCAATATCTAATACCAGATGATTGGATGCCGAGTCATCAATTTGGTTTTAAAAGTGGCCACTCGACAGTGCATCAGACCCACCGAATCGTTCACGTCATTAATGAAGCATTAGAAAACAAGCAATTCTGCTCAGCAACATTCCTAGACGTTAGACAAGCCTTTGACAAGGTTTGGCACAAAGGCTTGCTATTCAAAATCAAGCGATACTTACCGCTAAAATACTTTCAAATTCTTAAATCATATGTAAGTGACCGTGCATTTAAAACTAGAGTCAAAAAGGTGTCAGAACTATGTGAGATAAAAGCGGGGGTGCCCCAAGGCAGCGTAATTGGACCACTTCTGTACGTGCTATACACATCCGATTTACCAACTACCGTAAACACTGCAACCGGAGCGTTCGCAGACGACACAGTAATACTTGCCAGAGACCAAGATCCACAAATAGTTGCTACAAAACTACAAAACCACCTAAATGAATTGCAAGTCTGGCTAGAAAAGTGGAAAATCAAAATAAACGAAAACAAGTCCGTGCATGTCACTTTTACACTGAGGAACGACCAATGCCCATCAGTCAACCGTAACGACCTAGACATACCACAGTACAACACAGCTAAGTGTCTAGGCTTCCACTTAGACTGTAAACTAAATTGGCGAGAACACATAAACAAAAATCGAAAACAGCTAGACTTGAAAACAAAAGAACTGTACTGGTTGATCGGCAGAAAATCACCCTTATCCCTAGAGGACAAGTTGCTACTCTATATAAAACTGTCATAAAACCTATATGGCTCTATGGAGCCGAATTTTGGGGATGTGCAAGCGAAACCAATATAACCATATAAATATAATCCAAAGGAGCCAATCCAAAATTTTACGCATGATCACAAACGCACCCTGGTACGTCTCCAAACGAACATTACATGACGACTTGAAAATACCCTATGTCACAGATGTCATTAAGGAACGAAGTATCAGCGACCGTGAAAAACTGGAAAGCCACAACAACATTCTCTTCCATCCTCTACTAGAAGAACATAATGACAGACGTTTGAAAAGACGCTGGTCAGCAGATCTTCTGGATGGTTAACGAGGATACTTCACAGGAAGGATTCTCATCATGTTATAATACTGTAATTAATTAGTACTTAAGCGAGAACATTAGCCCATAGAACTGTAAATTCTGATTGCTAATAAATACTTATGTGAAAAAAAGAGATATTCGCAGACATTCAAAAATATTTGGCAAATGCACTCATTCCTGATGTACGATATAACCAAGTATTTAGTAGGTAGGTGAGCTAGAAGAATATTGAAATAAATAAAGATTATTAAAAGTTTCACAGTTTTATTAAAATACAACCTGGCAATATTGTTTCGGCAGCTATGCTGTCATTATCAAAGGTAATATAATTATAAACAAACACGTCGCTAAGGTAGATACAAAAATAGGTAACTAGATAAAATAATAATAATAATCAGAATTAAATATCTAATACTTCCAGTAACGGAGAATTACTGAGCTCAAGTTGTTCATTCATTAAAGGTACCCTGAGTTTGTGTTTGTATATCTCAAAGGCTTCTAAAATGTCTAATTTGCGTTTGTTATTACAAAAATGTAGGAATTTAATATTATTTTGAGGAGTCATTGTGTGATTTTGTTCTAAAAGATGTTTGGCGTAATTCGATTTTTCAGGATGTTTATTTTTGTAATGACGTACGTGTTCTTTATATCTTATGTCAAAATTTCGAAGTGTTTGCCCAATATATACCGAACTACAAAAAGAACAATTTAAACGGTAAATGCCCGATTTCATGATATCATGTGTTCTGTCTTTAGCATTAAATAAAAATGAAAAAGTGTTAGTGTTGGTTTTAAATGTTATTTTATAATTGTTGGTTTTTCTTAGTATATGTGCAATTTTTTCTGATATTTTGCCTAAATATGGTATAGATATGTAATTTGTGTCTTCTGTTTGATTGTCAATGGGATATATCTTTTGATAGCTAACCTAAATCTTTTTGTTTAACTAAAGTGTCAATTATGTTCGGATTGTAATGATTTGCATGTGCTAGTTGTTTAATGGTTGATATCTCTTTGCTAAAATCTGATTTTGTTAGTGGAATAGTTAAAGCTCTGTGTACTAATGATCTGTAGGCTGCTATTTTGTCACCATAATACACATAAAATAGCAGCCTACAGATCATTAGTACTCAGAGCTTTAACTCAACTTAAGTAAGGCTGGAAACAATATAAGAATATTAACTAATATATAAAAAGAAAAAGTGAAAATTAATGAATAATTTACGATTGATAATCAACAAAAAATTAATGAAGTAAATATATAGAAAAATAAAAAGGATAATATAGTGTTATTAAATTTAAATGCAATATACTCTATATTGCAGTTGAAAATAATCACCTTAAACAATTGCATTTACTGTATTTTTGCAATCTACAATAAATAAAATTTCATAATGTGCTAGTCGTTTAACCTCTTTCATTTCACTTGGAAATAATTTAACACTAAGTGACTATTAAAAATACAAACGCAAATGAAAATAATATTTATTGTAAAATAAAAGATGCATTTTTTATAACAAGTCACGTCTGTTCGTGGTAAAATGCATACGTACTTGCAACAACCAACCAACTTAACCTAATACTTTTATTTACTTGGTTATTTTCTAATGCAGTATTGCATTTTAGTTTAATAACACTGCATAATTATAATCATACATAAATATGCATTTTATATTTTTATATCAACGCGTTGACTAGTTATGATTGAAAAAATAGAAGTGTAAAAAGAAAGCTTAAAAATGAAAGAGAAAAATCATGAACTCTCTCTTCATGTAAAACTAATTGCAATGTAGTAACATGACAAATGATAAATCTTATAATACTTTTTGTAAAAATCCGCTGTTTAAATTTCGTTACCTATATGTATACAATTATACATGGTATTTACATGCAATTAAAATCAAAATTTAAAATAATGTGTTAAATAAATAGTCACTTAGGAAAATAAAACCACAACATTGTTTTATACTTCCATTAAAATGCGGTGATGTAAACTTACCCACAGTATTATACTTAGGGACAATTTATTATAGACTATGTTAGTTTTGTAATTAAACAAGTTGGATGAACAGGTATTACTCAATTATGAAATACACATTCCTTCCACGCTGTATCTACTGTATAGTGCGACGTTCCAAGATTGCCTCGTCCTTGTCTACAGGATTTGATCACAGATTAGCGTTCGTAGGTTTAAAAAGTTTGAAAGGTCTTCTCCCCACCCGCCGTCACATAATCTGGATTGTTCGGCGCCTGGAGAACCCTTTTTCCGTTTGTCTTCGCTAAATTAGGATTAAATTAAAGCTTAGGCAGGTCAAAGATACACACAGAGGAATTTATCCACCCTTGCCCTTCTGCTATCGAATCTGGACATTTTAGCGTCCCGGGAACTGTCGTGTCAGTTAATGACTCTGCGACTGATTGTTAGCTCTAGCAGGTCTAGGAAACTTTTAAAGATTTGCTGTGGGGTGGCTGCGTTGTACTGCAATGGCTTTCCGTATCATCTGGATAGTTCAAAGTTCCGAGGTTGTTTCGTCCTTGTCTACAGGACTAGCGTTTATAGGTTAAAAAGAAGTTTGAAATGCCCCCCTTCCTCACCGTTACATAATTTGGATTGCTCAGCGTCTGGGAAACCCTTTTGACTGTTTGCCGTGGCCAAATTAAGCTTAAATTATAACTTAGGCATGTCAAAGATACACTTCAGATTAATTGACTCCCCCTACTATCTGATCTGGACATTTCAGCGTCACGAGAACTCTCGTGTCCTTTAATGACTCTGCGACTGACTGTTAGCTCTAGCAGGTTTCTAGACCTTTAAAGATTTGCAGAGGGGTGGCTGCGTTATAATACGGAATCTACATAAATTCTACCTCCCCTCTCGCCCACCCACGCCGTATCTACTGTATAGTGCGACGTTCCAAGATTGCCTCGTCCTTGTCTACTGGATTTGGTCACGGATTAGCGTTCGTAGGTTTAAAAAGTTTGAAAGGTCTTCTCCCCACCCCACCGTCACATAATCTGGATTGTTCGGCGCCTGGAGAACCCTTTGCCCGTTTGTCGTCACTAAATTAAGCTTAAATTAAAGCTTAGGCAGGTCAAAGATACTCACAGAGGAATTTATCCCCCCTTGCCTTCTGATATCTAATCTGGACATTTTAGCGTCCCGGGAACTGTCGTGTCAGTTAATGACTCTGCGACTGATTGTTAGCTCTAGCAGGTCTAGGAAACTTTTAAAGATTTGCGGTTGGGTGGCTGCGTTGTACTGCGATGGCTCTCCGTATCATCTGGATAGTTCAAAATCCCGAGATTGTCTCGTTGTCTACAGGATTTGATCAAAGATTAGCGTTCATGGGTTAAAAAGAAGTTTGAAATGCCCCCCTTCCCCGCCGTTACATAATTTGGATTGCTCGACGTCTGGGGAACCCTTTTGACCGTTTGCCGTGACCAAATCAAGCTTAAATTAAAACTTAGGCAGGTCAAAGATACCCTTCAGAGGAATTTATCCTCCCTCCCCCTTGCTATCTATATTTGGGCATTTTAACGTTCCGCGATTTCTCGTATCCATTAATGACTCTACAACTGAATGTTAACTCTAGTAGGTCTAGAAAACTTTTATAAATTTGCTGTTTCTTGCTTGTGACTCTGTCAATTTGGATGGTCTTGTTCCTGGATTGGTAAATTTGTTTGGTGAACTTTCAAAAAACTGTCCTTATTCGTTAGTTCATTCATAACCACATTATACTTTTAAAAATTATGCGTAACTAAAATAACGTAGATAAAATAAAATATATGAAAACAATAAGCCCATAAGTAATTAATTTATTACCAAATTGCTGAAAGTATCTCGTCTCACATGTACCCATTCAGAACTTGAATTATTTTCTATTATGAGGCGAAGATTTATTACTTTAATAATTTTTCCTATTTTGAACTACATCGCAATGTTGCTCCATTTAATAAAACACTTGAGAAATAATGGATATCAATTCTCAAAGGAACTATAACAACCCTGGAAGTAATCTAATGTTATAATAACGTTGTCTGTCAGGCTTATCAGTATTTACCATTGTTCAAGGGTGGAGAATTTATCGACACATCCGACAAAACTGTTCTAATAGAAATAGAAAATTAAATAGAATAAGTAAACATTCTAATGAAGTCACTTTTGGCATTTCCTAAACGAAACCTATTGATACACTTTATTATTAGTTTCCAACATTAAAATTGTTTATAATACTTTCATTTATTTACTTGTTACTCTGTATATAAATATTGCATTTAAAAGTTGCCGGTTAAAGCATACGGCATTCGTGCACATAATCTGTCATCTAAACGATATGTCCCTGCAGCTATTTGCGGAAGACTGTTATGCACCCTAGTCTTACGTAGCTCTAGGTCTTAATTGGATTTAGTATCACTGCAGATTGGGGCAGCAATACTCTATTAGGGTTAGCCCCTCTAGATCTCTCAGAATTAACACAAACCATGTGTCTGTTGACACTATTGATTTAATATCACTAAATGGATTTGATTTGATCTTTGATACTGTTT
>CAKMYN010000083.1:0-38691 GCA_929113105.1 Agrypnus murinus
TTATACTAAACCATTTCTTCGATTCTTCTTTGAGCCATCTTCTTTTGGCATTCCTAATCACTTTTTCAGTAATCGAATTCTTGGTTCTGGTAGTGATGTTTATGTAGTTAGGAATAACCTGACGTTTCAGACATTCTTGGTTAAACCAAACATTCTGACTTGCGATTCCGTGTTTGATCATAAGTTTCTTGTATAACTTGGCTTGTTCTTCTAACGAAGACGAAATGATCTTGTTTATTGTTTCCAGCCTTATTTTGTGGAACTCCATAATCATGAAATAAATAAAGATTATTAAAAGTTTCACAGTTTTATTAAAATATACCTGACAATATTGTTTCGACAGCTATGCTGTCATTATCAAAGGTAATATAATTATAAACAAACACGTCGCTAAGGTAGATACAAAATAGGTAACTAGATAAAATAATAATAATAATAATAAAAATCATAATTAAACATCTAATACTTCCAGTAACGGAGAATTACTGAGCTCAAGTTGTTCATTCATTAAAGGTACCCTGAGTTTGTGTTTGTATATCTCAAAGGCTTCTAAAATGTCTAATTTGCGTTTGTTATTACAAAAATGTAGGAATTTAATATTATTTTGAGGAGTCATTGTGTGATTTTGTTCTAAAAGGTGTTTGGCGTAATTCGATTTTTCAGGATGTTTATTTTTGTAATGACGTACGTGTTCTTTATATCTTATGTCAAAATTTCGAAGTGTTTGTCCAATATATACCGAACTACAAAAAGAACAATTTAAACGGTAAATGCCCGATTTCATGATATCATGTGTTCTGTCTTTAGCATTAAATAAAAATGAAAAAGTGTTAGTGTTGGTTTTAAATGTTATTTTATAATTGTTGGTTTTTCTTAGTATATGTGCAATTTTTTCTGATATTTTGCCAAAATATGGTATAGATATGTAATTTTATATTACCTTTGATAATGACAGCATAGCTGTCGAAACAATATTGTCAGGTATATTTTAATAAAACTGTGAAACTTTTAATAATCTTTATTTATTTCATGATTATGGAGTTCCACAAAATAAGGCTGGAAACAATAAACAAGATCATTTCGTCTTCGTTAGAAGAACAAGCCAAGTTATACAAGAAACTTATGATCAAACACGGAATCGCAAGTCAGAATGTTTGGTTTAACCAAGAATGTCTGAAACGTCAGGTTATTCCTAACTACATAAACATCACTACCAGAACCAAGAATTCGATTACTGAAAAAGTGATTAGGAATGCCAAAAGAAGATGGCTCAAAGAAGAATCGAAGAAATGGTTTAGTATAAGAGACAATATGCACGTTTATATAAAGGTACTCTATACAGAACTTACTCATAAATTACACAATATCCAATTTGACATCTTAGATTTTGACATTAGAGAAACCGTCAGTCACATTAAATTCAAAAAATACACCACACAGAAAAATAAACTTCATCGACTTGTACAACAAAAACGTACACTACAAAATAACCATAATTGTCAGAACACTACAAACTTTTATCCTCGTTTCATAAACTTGTCGAATATAACATTCAATGACAGAGAAACACGATTTCTTAACAAAGGTTTCAAATTTTGTCCTTTTCCAAAATTTACCCACAAAATTAAAGAAATTTTGGCCGTTGAATGCGAAACTATACTTAAGAAAGATCATAATAACTATGCAAAATTCCAAATTTCGAATTTGTTAAAAGAGATGTCTTTGAAACAGGACAAAATGTACAACACATCTAACATATCACTTCTTCAATCTATAAAACAGAAAATCACAGAGAACAATCTAATTTCTGTTAAAGCAGATAAGGGTAGCACTTTGGTAATTCTTTCAAAAGATATTTACATACAAAAAGTTAATGAATTTATTAATAAAGAAAATTTTGAAACGTTAAACAAAAACCCAACCTCAAAATTCCAAAAAGAAATAAAACAAGGTTTAGAAAACTGCAATATCTGCTTTTCAGAATTGGAAAAGCAACAAATCATTAATAAAAACCCACAAATACCTAAACTGTATGGATTAGTGAAGACCCACAAACAGAATATGCCAATAAGACCAGTTGTATCATACATCAATGCACCTAATCACATTTTATCCAAAAAACTGAACCAGATTATTAACACGATAGGTTACAAATCGAAATACTCTGTTAGAAATTCATTAGAATTAGTAGATAAGCTGCAAAACATACATCTTCCACCACATTCAAAACTTGTTAGTTTTGATATTTGCAACATGTTCTCCAGAATACCACCACAAGAATGTATTCCTTTATTAGATAGTTTCCTGATCAATAGTAATATAGAATTAGTTAAAAGGTTAGAGTTAATTCAATTATTTGACCTTTGTATAAGTCAAAATTATTTCACTTTTAATAACATAATTTATTTACAAAAGGATGGTTTACCTATGGGTAATTCTCTAAGTCCTCTATTAGCTAACATATTTATGGACAAGTTTGAAGATCGAATATTTGAATTAAACCTCTCTAAACACATTATCTTCTGGTTTCGTTATGTTGATGACATTTTAGCTTGTTTTGACAGTTCTTTTGAGGTTATCAATGAATTTTTAATTCTTATAAACAATATCCATCCTAATATAAAATTTACACTAGAAACAGAACAAAACAGGGCTATAAACTTTCTAGACTTAAATATCAAGATTAACGCAGACAATCTTTTTGAATTTTCCATATACAGAAAACCAACACAAACAGACATAACAATACCAAATGAATCTTGTCACCACAATACACATAAAATAGCAGCATACAGATCATTAGTACACAGAGCTTTAACTATTCCACTAACAAAATCAGATTTTAGCAAAGAGATATCAACCATTAAACAACTAGCACATGCAAATCATTATAATCCGAACATGATTGACACTTTAATTAAACAAAAAGATTATAGGTTAGCTATCAAAAGAATATATCCCATTGACAATCAAACAGAAGACACAAATTACATATCTATACCATATTTTGGCAAAATATCAGAAAAAATTGCACATATACTAAGAAAAACCAACAATTATAAAATAACATTTAAAACCAACACTAACACTTTTTCATTTTTATTTAATGCTAAAGACAGAACACATGATATCATGAAATCGGGCATTTACCGTTTAAATTGTTCTTTTTGTAGTTCGGTATATATTGGACAAACACTTCGAAATTTTGACATAAGATATAAAGAACACGTACGTCATTACAAAAATAAACATCCTGAAAAATCGAATTACGCCAAACACCTTTTAGAACAAAATCACACAATGACTCCTCAAAATAATATTAAATTCCTACATTTTTGTAATAACAAACGCAAATTAGACATTTTAGAAGCCTTTGAGATATACAAACACAAACTCAGGGTACCTTTAATGAATGAACAACTTGAGCTCAGTAATTCTCCGTTACTGGAAGTATTAGATGTTTAATTATGATTTTTATTATTATTATTATTATTTTATCTAGTTACCTATTTTGTATCTACCTTAGCGACGTGTTTGTTTATAATTATATTACCTTTGATAATGACAGCATAGCTGTCGAAACAATATTGTCAGGTATATTTTAATAAAACTGTGAAACTTTTAATAATCTTTATTTATTTCATGATTATGGAGTTCCACAAAATAAGGCTGGAAACAATAAACAAGGTATGTTAAAAATAATTATTATTATTCTTGTGTGTGTGTTAATTTTTTTGCTACTATACATGTGTGTGTATCTTTGTTTACGTAGAAAATTTTAAAATGCTGCTATTTAAATCTATCATGTGTGTCTTTGTTTTTTACATAGAAAAATGGACTTGCTATTACAACAATTGAACAAACCTTCCGGTAGCCAGAAGCCGATCAAGAAGTTATGTGATTACAAAATAAAAGAAATTGCAGAGATACTACAGTTCAAAAGAGTCGTTTGCCGTGATAAACGTCAAAGTGTGATTGTTGTTGGTGAAAACTACGTTACATTTCTACCCAAGCGGATCAGCGACAAGTTAACAGATCAAAGGGTTATGGAGATTAATGAGCAGATTGGAGCTAAAACGATTTCTCTAGGCCTAGCGTACTTGGGAAAAACAGGCTGCGGTTATGATGACTGCATGTTTGTGGAAACAGATAAGGTATGTGCTGTGGGGAAACATCAAGTTTACAATAAACCCCTTTTTTAATGTTCTATTGTTGTTGTTACAGCCGCTGGAACCGCAAATAGAAAACAGAGGTCAGTCCTGAAGCCCTCAAGCTATCATCATCACCGGCAATCTATCAACATTTTTATTATAAATTAAATGTAGTCATAACAATATATTAATAATAATAAACATAATTTTAATTCCTATATGGCTTTATTATTTCTTCTAGAAAAGGCAGTGGAAAGAGTACAGTGTGTGCGTGCATGAGAGAGAGAAAGGTAGCAGCAGAACCTGAGTAGTAAGTAAATGTATGTTTAAGCCCACAACTCCCCATGTTATTCTTATGGGAGTTTCGTTTTTAAGACAGGACAATTTTGTGAGGTTATGTGTGTCAAACTTACAATTATGTGAGGTTATGTGTGTAAAACTTGTCGTCCTTCCCGCCAGATGTCAGCATGGGTGCGGGTTTAAGTGTTTAGGTGGGAAAAAGGCGAATGTGATGCTTGTCCGTGATTGGTCGGATCGAATTGCCGGTAAAATAGGTTGCAGCATGTGTCGCTAGATGTCTCTGTGGGCGTGGTTTTGGCGGGAAAAATCAAATCTCAGGCCTGTTCGTGATTGGTCCGAAGTTTTGGCGCTAAAGGAGGTTGCAGGTGGTGTCGCTTTGGAGCGCGTGAACGCGGCCGGGCGGGGCGGGTTAAATAGAAAAATTTGTCGCGGCGTTGCGTGGGCGGGTGCCCCAGTGGGCCGGTGAGCCAGTGCCCCGTTGAAAGGGGTTAATTTGACGGTTGTCTCGTTGCTGCCGATTAATAATAAGGCGGTGGGATAAACATTTTATTAAAGGGGGCTGAAAAAAATAATATACAATCATCGTTTAGCTAGATGTAAATACAATATTAACAACATAAGCGTACTGTAGATTTTTCTTTAATACAAATAATGAATAGTGACCTATAAAATACAATAATAATATTTAAAGGAGAATGCATCGTTTTCCTCTCTCTCATGAATAGTACTGCTGGATGATGTCATCACTTAATTGCTGCATAGTTTTGAGAGCTAAAAAAACATTACATTTTATACATTAAAAATAAAATAACAATATCAACTTACCTGCATTTGTTTTTTCCTTTATGAACAAAACAGAAGCCAGTAAAATACAATAATGATATTATTTTAAAGGAGAATGCATCTTTCTGCTGGATGATGTAATTATTCAAAACATATGTGCATACATTCCTTTTCTAGAATGATCTCATCACTTAATTGCTGCATAGTTTTGAGAGCTAAAAAAACATTACATTTTATACATTAAAAATAAAATAACAATATCAACTTACCTGCATTTGTTTTTTCCTTTATGAACAAAACAGAAGCCAGTAAAATACAATAATGATATTATTTTAAAGGAGAATGCATCTTTCTGCTGGATGATGTAATTATTCAAAACATATGTGCATACATTCCTTTTCTAGAATGATCTCATCACTTAATTGCTGCATAGTTTTGAGAGCTAAAAAAACATTACATTTTATACATTAAAAATAAAATAACAATATCAACTTACCTGCATTTGTTTTTTCCTTTAATACGATAATAATATTAAAAGAAAAATGCATCTTTTCCTTCTAACAAAATATTATATATTCCGCCGGATGATGTCATCAGTGAATTATTGCACTAGCAAGAAAAAACATTCCTTTCATGAATTGATGTTCGACTTAGAAAAACAATACATTCGGTGTAAAATAACAATCTCAATTTAGCTGCACTTGTTTTTTTTTCATATTTTACACGTTATAATGAAATTTTTAAGATCGCAAACAAGATATCAATATTCCTTCACACTTGTATATTTTTATATGTAAAAGCCTTCTTCATTTTACACTATTAAGCGGTTGGACGCGCGAATTAAAACTGCCGCGCTGTTTCTTTTCAAAATGTATTGCGTTTCCCCTCTTTGTAACGTATGTTTAGAAAAAACTGTAGAATGTCATGACATATATAATAAATTACTGCTTTTTTTAAATGCAGGCATTAGCAGAGACGCAAAAGATTTATTGATAAGTCTGTGTAAAAAGGTGGATCATCTACGTTCCAATAATCTTGACTATAAAATATGTTGTTAATATAACTAATGAAAAATTTAAAAAAACGAGCATGTGCGACATTATGATATCTGGGGCCCGTTTTTTTTTTCTTTATAAGTTAAATGAATATCGACATAAAAAATTGATTATATAAATGTGTCTTTTCTTATTATTTTTCACTGGATTTACTAAGCAACATTAGGGATGCACAGTCGAATTCATAAAAAAAGGAAACGATTTTCGCTGCATTTGTACTTTGAACATACATTATTAATTAAAATATTACTTTATATATTTGCCGACATTTGTAAATTAAGTAAATAAAGTCTTATTAATGATTAATCTTTTGTTAAAATTGATAGTAATCGAAAAATAATATAAAAATTTTTATATTTGATACAAGAGTCGTTTTCCTTGTGAATCTGACTGTACATGTGTTTATTTCAATTATATAAATAAAACGTTTGCTTTGAGCA
This sequence comes from Agrypnus murinus, assembly GCA_929113105.1. Taxonomy (NCBI): domain Eukaryota; kingdom Metazoa; phylum Arthropoda; class Insecta; order Coleoptera; family Elateridae; genus Agrypnus; species Agrypnus murinus. The sequence goes on from CAKMYN010000083.1 coordinate 6,730, forward strand.
TCCTTCGGTTTTTTATTTTAATTGATGAAATGAATGCAGTTGTTCAGTTTTTCACAGTTTAGATAAACAAGCAACAAACAACAATTTTTTAATTAAAGAAGCATTCTATATCATTGACGGGTTAAAATTTTAATTGTTGAAACGAATGTAGTTTTCGCAGTTTTCCTCTTTGGTCGAGATGGAAGTACTACTAATTTCAAACGCATCTTATAATAAATTAGTTTTTTAATTGTGAAGATGAAAACAATTTTTCGGGGTTTAGGAATTACTAGAAATATGTTAGTATTAACACGCACGCATACATCTTATAATAAAAGAAAAAACGGGATGTTAATTGAAAATACAAACCATCCTGTATATATGAGTTATTTACTAATTATTCATTCAGTTGCGTGTTCCTATGAAAAAAATTCATTTTATACATGAATGAAACGAAAAGAAAGACAGTGTAGGTGTTTTGTTAAAAATAGAATGTTTTTAGCGATTTTAATTGGATAATTAATATTTATGTTTTGAAAATGTTAAGGGGGGGATAAAAAATAATTATTGTTTTTTATTTTATTAGGAATTATTACAAATGTCACTATTAACACAACTTATAATAAATTAATGTAAATGTTGCTTACGAGTTTAAAGTTTTACATATTTTTGCTCATGAAAGCAAAAGAAGGTTAAAGGAGAAGCAATAATTGCATTTAATTTTGTTCATCTCATAAATTATTTTTCTTATTAGTAAAATACTATAATCTTAACCGCAAACATAATTTTAATTTTGTAAATCATATTTATAATTCGTATCTAAAGCAGCTAAGAAAAATGCACCGGTATGCAGAGTTGTATAAAACAATATTCTTTAAAACCCCCCTCGCCTGTAACGGTAGATAAGATAGACGGCTAGATTCATTTCACATTCACTGCTCGGAAAGATAACATGTCCGACAACGGGAGCGAGAATAGCAGCGAAGGTGTGATATACTCACCAAGTGATAGTGTGTGGCATTGGTTACGAGCAATGCGGGGGACGGAGGGAAGAACATTTAATCGCGATGACCTAGTCTACGAAGAGGAAGATGTTGACGAGTCCTGGCCATCATCGATTGGAACTCCAACTCCTCCATTAAGCTTCTCCCCAAATTATTCTCCGGGGAGGTATATGGAGGAAGTGGATGAGGAGGCAATTGCGAAAGTAGACGAATTCGCAGCGGGGGCTGCTGAAGATATATTCGAGGTAATATTTTCAAATTATCTTCAAATTGTCGAATAAGATTTATACGTTTTTTTAATTCGTCAGATTGAAGATCAGGATGCCATGCCAGAAGGGGGGTTAGATGTCTTGGCAGCGGAGGTGGCTGAAAATATGTTGGGGGTAATATTTTCAAATTATCTTCAAATTATCGAATAAAATTTTTAATTTTAATTTTATTTTATAACAGATTGAAAACCATGAGGAAGGGTTGGCAGATGACATTGACGACGCTGAATGGTTGGAAGTGTTAACTGCTCCAGCCGGTTAAAGAGGGGGGTGTGGTGGGGCCCGGCCCCACCCAGGGTTCGCGGTTCGAAATTTTGCCCCGTTTCATCCTATCTCTTCTCTTTGTCTGTATACTTATACTTGAGTAGACACCATAATAATTCGTATCAAGTGGCTCCATCTTGTTGAAACCACATATTCTCAATTTCAAGATGTAATTGGGGAGTTTAAAAGCTTTAAAAGCATTTGGTGATATATGCCAGCTATAAAGATCAAGTTACAGTTCCATCATCATTTTCGAAAAAGTATGACCCAGTAGCTCTTGCACGATTCATGCCTGCATGATATGCGGTGCGATGCTTCAAACATACCGACAATTGTCATCGTAGTGTGATCTTTGCCTGTCTAACGATTTATCTTGGGTGTACGAGATTGTTCTACCTCAGTTACTGTTAGGATGACTAATATTTTGGTTAGGAAAACAATTTACTTGATAAGTGGTTTATTAAAACAAAAAAGATTGTTTGTGATTAAAATATGTTGATAAAATAACTAAAACAAGCAACCTGGTACAGATCAGCGATTCGTCTTGTTATTAATATTCAATACCTGCTCGAGATAACATTGAAATACATTAAAAAGATCTTAAGTTAGTTTCAAAATTGACAAAACAGATCGAAAATGTATTTTTGATTGAAAATGGCGGTTGCATTCTGTATATCTAGTCTAAACAAATCTCCCATCTTTCTTCTTTATAATGATATAGGTGTTATCTTATTTGTCGGTAATACACAATAAGAGTTATTGCACTGTACAAGGAAATGTTGCAATGAAACCTATTACAGTTGGTATTCAATACTTCGTATTTTGCACAGATACTAGCAGTAGAAAAGAGAGGACTGGGCTATATATTATTTTGTTGAATATAAATCGGCAATCAAAGTACAAAATACTTTAAAATAAACTAATCTGCTGTCTTAAGATATATGATAGATCTTGCATTATGACTGGATGAGATCTCTTCCAGTGAAAACAACTGCTTAGCCATGTTAAAGGTCAGCTGGACATCTGCAATCAAGTATTCTTATTATATTGTTATGTAGAAGAAGAAGAAGTTCGAGTAAAGAGTTGTATAGGTTTTTAGCTTTTCGTGACGACTTCTTTACTGCGAATCGTTGTGAATCATTTCATTTGTATGATCTTATACCAATGGGTGTCAACAATTGATCTTAAAATATTTGATTGTCATCATTGTATGATTGTCACATTAGACTTGCTGATGCATCCCAACAATTCGATGCCGTATGTTCATACAGGCTTAATTATGACTGTATAGGCTGTATAGAGCAGCAATTGTTGTGGTTTTTTCCTATCCAACAATACATTTCTCTTTCTTTCGTATCTATTTGTTCAGTTTACTATCTAAATGTAATCTCAGGTATTTAAAGGTGAGGAACTTCTATATTACTTAATGTATACCCACACAACAAAAGAAATAATTAGTTGATCTAAATAGAAGACGTTTAAAGCAAGCTTAACATATAATAAGTTCATATATAACCAAGTAAATCTTAACATTCTTCTAAATAATCTGTAGATTAAACTTTAAGGCAAATATATAACTGAATTAAATATAATAAATACTTAAAATTTGATTGTTTAATAAAATACATTTGATTTAAACAGTTGCGTATTGCATTTTCAGTTACACTTTTAGTAATTACACTAAGGCGTTCTATTAGTTGATATAAATTCCTGATAACTTTAAATTATCCTTCTTTAATGATTAAATGTATGTGTTGCATTGCCTGAATTTACCTTTTTAAAGAATTAATGCAACATTCTTATAATCTCCATGAAAGTTGAATAAACTTACCTTATATTGTTTATTCAAGCATTTTAAATATTTCATTTTCCTTTATGGTTATGCCATTTATAGAAAATTATATAGGAAACAGGAATTTGTATGTGAAACTGTGCAATATTAAAAATTAGATTGTCAGTTAATTAATATCCATAATGCCTTAATAAATGATTTGTAAAGAGAGCAATAGTTAACGAGATCCACAGGCAGGCTAGAATAAATTTCCCCAGACGTTCAGCAATCGTTCTAGGGTTCGATGACCTCTGGGAAAGCGATATAGCAGTCTTTAACTCTTATGCCCATTACAACAAGGGATATAAATACGTTCTGGTGGTAATAGACGCTTTTTCTAAATATGTGTGGGTAAGGCCTCTAAAATCTAAAAGCGGGAATGAAGTTGCCGGTGCTATGCGGAGCATATTGGATGAAAACTTGCGAAAACCTAATAACTTGGCCACTGACCGCGGAGGTGAATATTTTAACACTCATTTCAAGAAATTAATGTCGGAACATTCCATCAACCACTATTCAACGTTTTCCACTAAGAAAACATTTTTTTTGCGGAAAGGGTGATTAGGACACTTAAATCTAATCTCTACAAGGAGTTCAGTTTCAACGGGAATTATAAATGGTTGGATATACTGCAAGATGTTGTCGATAAGTACAACAGCACCGTGCATAGGTCAATTGGTCTAGCCCCCATCAATGTGACATTTCGCACGCCTTTAAATCGTTCGAATGATGATGATGACGGGGTCCCCCCAAAACCTAAATTTAAAGTAAACGATATGGTTCGTATTTCTAAGTACAGAGGGGTTTTTTCGAAAGGTTATCACCCCCAGTTCAGCACTGAATTATTTCGCATAAGCAGGGTGCAATCAACTAGACCGACAACCTATCTGTTAGAAGATGTGAGAGGTGCCCCAATCAAAGGTTGCTTCTATGAACCGGAATTGATGAAAACTAAACACCCAAAAAGCTTTTTAATTGAACGTGTATTACGAACAAAAAATGATCAATTATATGTGAAATGGTTGGGTTTTGATAACACACACAACAGCTGGATCAAGAAAAGTGATTTATTATAAAAAATAGTCTGTTTTTGTATATACTTTATTTACAATATAATAATAATAATAATAATTAGAAAATATGTGCATAAATAATAGTCTACTTATCTATATATACTAAGATTTTATTTACACTAAATACTTACAATATAATAATAATAATTAGAAAATATATGTACAAATAATAGTCTACTTATCTAAATGTATATACTAAGATTTTATTTGCAATAAAAAATTATAAAATAACTCCCTCCTCTTCTTCATTTATTTTAAAATGACCCCATGGAAGGGTATCAATTTTATTTTTTAGTATAAAACGTTTATCATCACATGAATCTAGAGCTTTTTTCCTAATAAAATATGTATAAAGATTATGTTTATCAGAACGAATGCTTCTATTAACGGCATATGTAATTTCCGAATCAAATAAACTTTTGAAATAATGTTCGAAACTTAATCTATTTTTTAGAGCCTGCTGCCCTACGCCTTTGGCCTTACAAACCTCCTTACCCTCCTCCTTCCGCATGGAATACATTTTCGATTTCAAACCGACAAATTCCAATAAAAGTTTACCGTTTAATTCGTCTTTGAATTTACCGGGAACTTTCTTATTTACTTTCTGTATTCCATAGGGGTTCTCTGGAGGATAATCGGACGTATCGAATATTCCCTCCGATCCTTTCGCGCTTTCCTCTCGTATAACGTCATAAATATCTAGTCCGTCTTTACTTTTTGCACACGCATACACCATTCCGTCCGTGTCCGTATAAAGCAAGATAGCGGGGCAGGGTTGCTCTAACATAAACTGATAATGAAAAGAGTACATTAATAATTTAGACAAGTCTAAAATCACCATCCCCAAATAAACCGGTTGGTTATATTTAACCACGGTTTTGTTTAGTTCGACGGCGACCAGATTTTCTTTAAATATCGTACAGGAACGGAACTCCGGTAACGCGATATACTTTTGGGCGCTTCTAAAAGAGTACGCTAATTTGATCTTTCGATGTTTCCGGATATTTTGCATCGTCTTGCCGAAAACCGCGTTGTTCATGAGCTTAAAGAAGTCCTTTTCGAACTCGTTTTTTGCCTTAGCCCTTAAACTCGTGTTCAAGTCTATGTAGGGTTTGAGCCATCTCCGTTGAGAGAATTTTAAAACTCTATGAACCTTGGTTAATTGCAGGCCGTACAATAAACATTGAAACAGGTTTCGAACATGTAAAACGTATTTAAATTTTGGAAACATAGTCAACATTAATTTTGGGGGGGAATTATTTGAAGCCGTAGGAGGCCGCCGATGCTCCGGGCAAAAGGGAAACGCTGACGTTTTGTCTTGAATTTCCCGGGGCACGTTAAGATCTACTTCCAAAATTAATGAGGTAGAGGCTTCTTCCTCGTCAACCGCCATGTTTAGAGCGAGCATGCACGCTCGATCGGTATACATTTCCCAATCCGGTTTTTCCTCGCATTTAAAATTTTTTAATATATTTTCTATCTCGCGAACCCGATTTTCCGACAACCATTCAAAATTCCCGTACGGTAAACTTTCGGACATCGCGTAACCGTAAAGGTTATTGGCATCTACATAAAGCAAACAACTTGAAGGCTCCTTCTCGTTATAATTTTCCTTCATATATTTATTGTTTGCTTTTGCGTATCTATGCGAACATTGGGTAATCCCGCCTCTTATCGCTTTTTCAAAAAACAACACCATATCTATGTCGGTCAACAAATCTAATTTTACACGTGTACACTTTAAAGCAGCTGACCACGCTAATCCGGGCCCCGTATAAAAATGTACACTGTCTAAATCGTATATTTTCATACATAAATCGCGAAACTGTTCAAAAACATCAGCTAAGATTTTTACGTCACACTTTAAATAAAGTTCACTGTATTGCGCCAACGATTTTATGTTAAATGTTTTCCATACATTCTGAACGTGCTCGTAATCTTCGCAGCTGATATGTTCTTCGCGAAGAGCATTATAAAACGATTCTTTCGGCGGTAATTCCGTTTCATTGAGTTTCCCCCAACTATTCATGTAATCGTAACAAAATATGCCTTTACGTCGTACTAAATTAAATTGTTCGGGATTTGGAAAGGCTTCGCGAACAAAATTAAACATTTCCGGGGCTAAATTATTTGCTAAAACATCCAAGCTTCTAGCTAAGAACCGATAACTGTCTATAAACCTCCATGTCATCTTAGCACATTTTTTTGATACTGAAATGTAATTTTCCCTTGTCACGGGTAGGATATTTACCGGTTCGCGGTTGAAATTTAATTCATTAATTATGAAATGTATATCATAGCCTGACATGTTATGAAACAATATGGGAATGTAATTGCCGCATTTGTATTGCAGGTTACAATTTTGACAAAGGGCCGATAGGAATTTCCCGGTGAAATGATCATGATTTCTAACTTTGACAACCAAATCCTCACTGAATTCTTGCAAACAATGGGGGCACAGTGTGGTATTATCATACCCCTGCTGTTCCTCCAATGTAAGCGGCAGCATTGGAATGTTAATTTTTATCTTTTCCTCTATTTTTGCGGTTTCTTTTATCAACTCGTTAACCAGCCATTTTTGAGGATTTGTTCCTACATAACTTTTATAATGTGATAAGGAGGGATCGAACGAACAAACGACCTGGTATGCGACAGCGAAAGGTATATGTTTTTGATATGGTATAGTACAGCTTTTGAAATGCGTAACATCATCATCATCATCATCAATTTGATTACACGGCACTGTTAAGCATTCAAAATCGGCGTATACAACGAAGGGATGACGTAAATTAAAATTTAAATTTTTAAAAGACAATGTATTTTCACCCGGTTTATCAAATTCTATGCGAACTGCATCGAACTTTTCACAATCATCCAGGTGATTGTTCAACGATTGGACACTCCTGAAGTGCCTTAAGCACCTGTCACATATAAAAGTACGGTTTGTATGCTTGGTGATGGACGATCTACATAAACGAGACATATTCTTTATCCAGCAGTAGTGAGATGCTTTCCTCTTTCTCACGTACAACAAATTAATATGGTGTTGTTTTTTGGATTTTGTATGATAAAGAGGCCCCATCACTTTACTACCCTGCAATCCGTACACGTTAACGGAAATGTTAGGATTTTGACGTTCAAATTTGGGAATGTCCGTAATTTTCACCGGAGATTTAATACCCTTAATATTAAATAATTGTTTGAAATTTTGCGGATACGAGGATGGTAATTCTTTATGGTGTGTATTACATGGATAAAGAGCGGAAACTAGAGCGTAATAGAAGCATTCGTTATCCGTATTTTTTACATTTATAATGGCGTGCTTGCTTTTAATTACAGTAGGCAACTCGATAAATTTAGAAGCTCTTAAAGGCGAATATTTGTTAATATTTATAGCTAACGAATTAATACGACTAAAACTACCCCCTGACCCCACTTCTTCAAAGGATCCCATCTGTAAAAAAGGAAAAAAACTAATTAAAAGTGAGTTTTTAAAAAACTTCATATACGCACCTGTGATAATAAAGAAATCTCCATGTCCCCGAATATAGAAATAAGGTCGCTGGATCTTGATATAATGAAGTTGGACGTGTTAAAGTACTTGGCCTGTACTGTATCATCTAGCTTCATTTTATAATCGGCACAAAGAACGACATTGGCTTTCATGTTAGGTATTCGCTTTTGGAGGGATGCTTCAATTTTATTCACAAAAATGGGCTGTGCTTCCTCGAGAAACTCTTTTGGATCTAATATATTGTTATTGATCACTATACCCGTCTTAATACGCCCTTTGAACGCTGATTCCAGCTAAAACATGCAAATTATAATCAATCAAAATGAGAATATTCAATAAAAAACATGAAAAACTTACGTCATAATACGTAACACTGCTTTCGTCACTCCCTACACTAACGCCTTCGCCTGTTTTAATAAGGGATTGTTTTATCCTCGCATCCAAGTATTTACATCTGTTCAAAATCGTTTCTAGTTTCCGTTTATCAGCTATCCCCCCCGCATTTGAGTAATTCCTTATCTGTTGGATTGTTAATTCCGTAGTTTCATCAATCAGGGTTGATAACCTTCGAAAATCAGCAGGTGTTGCTGCACGTGCTAAATCATCTTCCACCAATGTAACCTGATTTTGCAAATTGGTAATATCCATTATTGTTAAGACGGATTAAATACAATTCAGCCTTTCAATTAAAAAATAATAATTAACACGTTAATTTCACAAACTGAATCGAACGGTTTTTTCTAAATGAGTATGTTATCTGCACCAAACACTTGTTTCAAATAAAACAGAGGCACTTTAGAGCGAGCTTTTTATACGAGTGCAAGGTGCAATTAATTTTAATTGTTGACACAAATCGAAAACGTAAAACACCCTCATAAAATAACTTCAAGCAATAACTCATAAAATGGCGCGCTTTCCACCCCTAACAAGGCCAACACTTCGAACAAAATACTTCATATAACACAATTTTTACAAACTAAAATATCCCACTAAAGAAATAAATATTCTAAAGGATGTCCAAAACAACGATTCAATTATAAATGGAATCAAAGACACGTAAATAATCTTTTTATGCGAGATTTTGTACATCCCTGTTGTTTTGTAAATCAAACGGGGAATATCAAGAAACGAATCCCAGATGTGGCAATGACGCACATTTTAAATTTATCGCCTATGTTAATGTTTGCACTTAAAAAGCATTAATTAATTATGACATGACAAATTACTCCTTTGGCATTAAGAAAAATATTTTACAGTACACATTTTAATAGCGCTTCGTTTCAGTTTTAAAACAAGCGGTAAACTGTGCACATATGTAATGCGGTTTGAACTCGCGTCTTTTAATCAATAAAAATAGCATTAAAAAACAATACAACCGCTTAATATTGTTTGCGATCTTAAAAATTTCATTATAACGTGTAAAATATGAAAAAAACAAGTGCAGCTAAATTGAGATTGTTATTTTACACCGAATGTATTGTTTTTCTAAGTCGAACATCAATTCATGAAAGGAATGTTTTTTCTTGCTAGTGCAATAATTCACTGATGACATCATCCGGCGGAATATATAATATTTTGTTAGAAGGAAAAGATGCATTTTTCTTTTAATATTATTATCGTATTAAAGGAAAAAACAAATGCAGGTAAGTTGATATTGTTATTTTATTTTTAATGTATAAAATGTAATGTTTTTTTAGCTCTCAAAACTATGCAGCAATTAAGTGATGAGATCATTCTAGAAAAGGAATGTATGCACATATGTTTTGAATAATTACATCATCCAGCAGAAAGATGCATTCTCCTTTAAAATAATATCATTATTGTATTTTACTGGCTTCTGTTTTGTTCATAAAGGAAAAAACAAATGCAGGTAAGTTGATATTGTTATTTTATTTTTAATGTATAAAATGTAATGTTTTTTTAGCTCTCAAAACTATGCAGCAATTAAGTGATGACATCATCCAGCAGTACTATTCATGAGAGAGAGGAAAACGATGCATTCTCCTTTAAATATTATTATTGTATTTTATAGGTCACTATTCATTATTTGTATTAAAGAGAAATCTACAGTACGCTTATGTTGTTAATATTGTATTTACATCTAGCTAAACGATGATTGTATATTATTTTTTTCAGCCCCCTTTAATAAAATGTTTACCCCACCGCCTTATTATTAATCGGCAGCAACGAGACAACCGTCAAATTAACCCCTTTCAACGGGGCACTGGCTCACCGGCCCACTGGGGCACCCGCCCACGCAACGCCGCGACAAATTTTTCTATTTAACCCGCCCCGCCCGGCCGCGTTCACGCGCTCCAAAGCGACACCACCTGCAACCTCCTTTAGCGCCAAAACTTCGGACCAATCACGAACAGGCCTGAGATTTGATTTTTCCCGCCAAAACCACGCCCACAGAGACATCTAGCGACACATGCTGCAACCTATTTTACCGGCAATTCGATCCGACCAATCACGGACAAGCATCACATTCGACTTTTTCCCGCCTAAACACTTAAACCCGCACCCATGCTGACATCTGGCGGGAAGGACGACAAGTTTTACACACATAACCTCACATAATTGTAAGTTTGACACACATAACCTCACAAAATTGTCCTGTCTTAAAAACGAAACTCCCATAAGAATAACATGGGGAGTTGTGGGCTTAAACATACATTTACTTACTACTAACCTGTAGCGAGAAACAATCAAATCTGGGGAAATCCAAGATGGTTCCTTCAAGAATGACAAATTCAAAAATGACAGATGCAAAAATGACAGATTCAAAATGACAGATTTAAATGACAGATGCAAAATTGACAGATGTAAAAATGACAGACGTATAAATGACATATGCAAAAATGACATATGCACAAATGACAAATTTTAAAATTGACAGATTTAAAATGACAGATGCAAAAATGACAAATTTAAAATGACAGAAGCAAAATTGACAGATTTAAAATGACATGTAAAAATGACAGACGTATAAATGACATATGCAAAAATGACAGATGCAAAAAATGACATATGCACAAATGACAAATTTTAAAATTGACAGATTCACAGTACAGATTCAAATTTAGCGCGCGCACCACATGCTGTGATATAAAATGGTTGCCTCTACATCATCATACCGGTAGTAATACAGATGTCTTCATGACGCCGCCGCCACCCTCTAGTAGTAGTACACAGCCCGTCGATAATACAGATTTCTTCATGACGCCCTCTCTTAGCAATACACACTAATTGTAGCATTACGCCCTCTATTGGCAGCACACAGATTGCCTGTAATACAGATTCCCGTAATGGCAGACGGGCGTGGTCAAAATGGCGCCCAAAGTTCTAAAATGGCGCGCGTCCAATCAGAAGTAAGGGGAGGAGCTACAGGAGTGGGGGTAGCCAATCATAGCGCAGCAGGCGTGGCCAGAAAAAAAGTGGTGGGGTAGGTCTCAAGTATCCCAATAACTACTATTATATAATTATTTTATCCCGTTATTAGGATGTAATGTATTCATCAATGACAAACGAAATGTTAAAAAGTAAAATTCCTGCGTTATTGTCTATTTCTATGTATTCATTGAAGGAAATCTCAGAGTTTATTGTATTCCACTTTGCAAGCTCCTCACCAGAAAAACATTCTTCCAAATGATTTTCCTTAAATTCTGTGTAAAAACCCGATTTCTTAAAACAATTCTTAATTGTTTCTGGTTTAATCTGACTCCATGACAAACGTATCAAACGCACAGCATCGCGAACATTTATTGCTTTAAGCTGTTGGTTGTTGTCCATTTGCTCTATCATTTGCAATACAATTTGTTTACGGTGAAATAGTTTAAAATTCTGAATGACACCTTAGTGTAAGTACAGTCAGATTCAAAAAAAAGGAAACGACTCTTGTATCAAATATGTAATTAATATTAATTAATTTCGATTACTATCAATTTTAACAATGATTAATCATTAATATGGCTTTATTTACATAATCTACAAATGTCAGAAAATATATAAAGTAATATTTTAATTAATAATTTATGTTCAAAGTACAAATTGAACGAAAATCGTTTCCTTTTTTATGAATTCGACTGTACATGGACAAGATCAAAGAAACAAACCGGATTCCAGAATCTTCTTCAACAACAAATCAATTAAACACTTTATCTAAAAAGGTTTACCTACTTATTTCGGGATTTTCTAAAAATTTTTTTAACTTTTGGTTTTAAACCGGATGGGTAATGAAAAGGAGCCGCAATGAATCATCCCTTAATCCTTTCTTTGAAACCTGTTTACTATCACCCGCTACTTACTGACACATTTATTGTTTATTTAGGCACCTTAAATACATAATCACAAGAAAACTACCTAATTTGCTAAGAATTCACATTTTTGGTTTAAAATGTAATAAAAAGAACCGACAAAAGTTTAACAAGATATGTAGTAAATATCTGTAGCTAGTCTACAGATTTTACAGTTACTTAGATCTACAGTTTTAACGTATAGACTTAGTGGTGAATCAGTGCAAACATTAATCTTTTTCTTGTTTACTAAGATTTTGATTTTTATGTTCAATATGGCAGACTTTGACAGTCACGACAGTTAATCGCCGCAAGCGGCTCGTTTTCTGACTAAGAGGAGAAAAAAGTTTTAGCAACTGCTATATGAATTTGAAAAATAACTATGATTCCAAAACGAGCCGGCTCGACTCGACTCGAAACTCGACTCGATTTCGAGTCGAGTTCAAACAGATTATTTCGAGTCGAGTTTCGAGTCGAGCTTGAATATTTTTTTTCGAGTCGAGTCGAGCTTTCTAGGAAAGCTCGGTTCGAGTCCATCACTAGATATTTAAGATACAAGTATATAAAAGTCAGGTTTAAGACAGTAGCGAGGTACGAGCGAGTGTTTTAAAAGACGTGAGTGCAATGAAGAGACTTTTAACATGTGTATCTTACGTTTTATCTACGAGCATAACGTTTACTTAAAAGTTAAAAGGGTATTCATTTTGCTTAATATTTTTCAAAATTTGTTACTTATGTCCTGTATATCAGAGTGCTTTGATTTGTACGTGCTAAATTGTTTTAAACAATTTAGCACGTACAACTCGTTGCTAAACAGTTTAGCAACGAGTTTGTAAAAGATTCATAAATTATTTATCATACAACTCTTGTTGGCATTAGCATGCAATAATAAATTGTGATTGTCTAAAAAATGCGTAAGATCTCGAACTTTTATTGTAATTTAACTATTAATGTTATGCCCAAAACATAAAAATTTATAAAAGCAAGATTGAATAAACACTTGTGTTACACCTGCGGTTAAATTTTAAAATAAAGGTTAATTCGCGCATATTAATCCTCTCGCGCTTGCGAGAGTATTAAACTGTACAAGTGTACACTCATTAAACATTTATTTCAAATCCTTATATAATAAATAACTATTAACTTGTTATAAATAAAATAGTATATTAAAGTATGTATTAGTTTCATAAGACGCGTTTTTAGCACACGCATCCGAGTTTAGAAAACAACCCGCGAAGCGGGGAGTTTTCTAACGGACAAGTGCGCTAAAACGCCTTATGAAACGAATACTTTATACTATTTTTTATACTTGCGTCGTTATTTCGTTAATTATTAAAAAATAAATTCGTTTTAAATAAGATTTGTTAGTGAAATTTTGTTAAGTACTTTTGAAAGTTGGCTACACTCAACTTCAGTATTTGTTATTTAAATTGTTTTGTTTTTATAAAATTAATTTAGTTTCTGCGACAAGAAGGTAAAATGGTCAGATATTCTCTCCCTCCATCTTATTAAAAATAATTTAAAAATCCCACTACTGAAAATAAACTTGGTAATACATATGTAAGTGCAAATATATCTTTACTAAATTAAAAGATTAGAATCACTAATTTTCAGGGATAATATAATAAGTGGTACGCTTATTATCGATAATTGTTTTTAATGTTACGAATGCCAATCCCAACGACGAAAATACAACGAGTGCGAAGCACGAGTTGTATTTTCCAAAGAATGGGGCTGGCATGAGTTGACATTTGTAAAAAAATTATCGATTCTTAAGCGTACCACGAATTATATTTAGAAAGAGAATATAATAAATTAAAATGAGGACCACAAATGCACATTTAAGAGAAAAAGCTTTATTTAATTAAGTACATAATATTCCTCTTTTAAATCAACGCAACTCATCACAAAATTAGTCATTGCGCGTAACACACTTAAAAAATGTATCTGACGTTTCTAAATTATTTTATTTGACAAGTGAAACAAACGCAAGTTAACTAATACCTAATCGATAATAATTGTTAGTTGCTTATTGTCACTACGGTACAAGGTCCTATTGGTCAATATTTTAAATTTAAGGAGCAACGATTGGCTCATTATTCAATGTATTATATTCTCACGTAAATACAACCAACTCTTTTACTAACTGTAACCTAACATCATCACATTCTAACCTCAAAATAGCGATTTTAGCAGTGTTTTTCTTATTAATTACCGGCGACCGGCTCGATTTTTTTTCGGATTATTGTTCTCTAAGATATACTCTACAACTCAGTATAATTGGTTTAAAACTGGGACGATTTCCCAGCTGCAGACGATTAGTCAATGGAGGAGTATAAGGGAAGCTTAGCAGATGCAAAATTCTTCACGCCAAGTGTGTCAGTGACGCCTCAACTTGAGGGTAATGTGGAGCTTAACCCTGTTGTCACGTCAGTGGTGTCATTAGAAAATGTAAGTCTGACTTGTAACGAGAAGTTATTTATTACATAATTTGAATTTATATGAATCTTTAGATACAACCGATGGTTGGTACTTTGAACGCTGCGCAGACTCAGTATTTAAATCAACTGACGCAACAGTCTAATATGACGGACAATATGAAAGTGACGCAGGAGTATGGAAGTGGTCATCCGTCCCAACCGTATGGCAACACGACACCGCAGCCGTACAATGCTGGACAAGCTTATGTTAACAGTAGCACAGCGGGATCACAACAATACAACAGTGCTCCTCAGCAGTATGGTTCTTCTCCAGCAACAAATACGTATAATAATCCTAATTATACTGCCGTGAATAGTAATTATGAGAATACGACTGATGCACCAGCTGTTACGCAGCAACAACAGCCTATTAGAACAAACACACAAAGAGCTAGGGTACCATCACCATCAAAAGTAAAATTCTGATTTTCTTACGTTTACGAAGATTCTAAAATACATTTTTACAGATTCCTGCAAGTGCTGTGGAAATGCCAGGTGATTTGAATAGCAGCATAACTTATAACTTAAATGAAATAAGTTGCACCCCACCTGAATTAAGAGAAGTAGCCCATGGGGCTATCAACAAATTGCTTCCAAAAAAGTCAGAGGATGCATACAAAAAAGAGTACACCAAATTGGTGTCAAGAAAAAAATGTAAAATTAATTTCTGAAAATATATTAATAGCTAAAAAGGTGCTCTGATGGTTATGAGCCCAAAAAATCTAAAATATTGGAATTTAACCATATTGATAGATTTATAACAACTGCAGAAAATAACCAACATTTAGCTATGAAAGTAAGTAAAATTTTGTGCTAAATACTTTCAATTTTTAATATATTTCAATTATTTAAAGTTGCGTTAATAATGGAATTCTGTGGTGCCTGCCGAAGAGATGAATTGACCAACATGTTAGTAGACGATATTGTGGTCAAAGATGATGTGGTCACTGTGACTGTAACAAAAACAAAAAATAAAGTTCGAAGAGAATTCTTTATTACAGAGAAACTGTGGATTGATTTAATTACGCAATATTTGAGCCTAAGGCCTAAGAAAATAAACCACAGGCGGTTTTTTATAACCTACCGCAATGGAAAATGTATTTCTACTCCTATCGGTATAAACACCATGGGAAAAGTTCCTTTTATTATTGCCACTTATTTGCATTTAGCCAACCCGAAGCTTTTTACAGGTCATTGCTTTCGACGTTCAAGTGCTTCCCAATTGGCAAACAAAGGTGGCGATTTAATAACTATAAAACGGCATGGAAGTTGGAAGTCTTCAGCTGTGGCTGGGGGCTATATTGATACTTCAGTTTAAAAAAATGGAGGTAGCTGAATTGCTATCTAATAAGCCATGTACTTCCACTTCATCGGCTCAAATGGTAATTGACCAGTCTTCCACACTTGAAGAATCACACAGTTTTATCAGCAACCCAGTGAGTCAACAAAACATTGTTGAGGGGCAAAATCTACCGTCGTTTAAAATTAATGCTCAGAACACTTCCACTGTTACAATCAAAGTTTATAATAACTGTACTTTTAATGCCAAAGATGTATAAAGAATAATTTGTGAATTTATTAAATAATTAAATAATTGTTAATTTAATTAATTAGTTTGCTTATAATGAAATAAAAATAAGTTATATTTTGTGAATGTTTATTTTATATTTTAAAAGTTCGACATTTTATTACATAACAACATAACCGCACTTTCAGTTTGGCCAACATGTTAATAGACGATATTGTGGTCAAAGATGATGTGGTCACTGTGACTGTAACAAAAACAAAAAATAAAGTTTGAAGAGAATTCTTAATTACAGAGAAACTGTGGATTGATTTAATTAAGCAATATTTGAGTCTAAAGCCCACCATTCACGATCCAACGCCGCAGTACGATTGGGTTGAATACAACTGCTGTACAATGCTGTTGAAAATTGAATGTGTACACTCACGTTACAACCTTGCAGTTATAATTTGTAACTTGTTGCCATGATTTTGTAAATACAAGTAAAATTCTGACATAAATAAAACAGTTAGGTTATATTCTTACCAAAACAACAATCTATTAATTGTACAACCTACTCGGTTAACTACACACACGTTCAAATCTCGTTGCAACCCACACAATCATACTGCTGCAGTCTGTCATGTTTGTCTGCCGTCAAAATTGGATCAATTTGGATGGTTGTAAACATACATGTTCAAAAATACTTCAATTTTGTCGCATCCAACCCAATTGTACTGAGGCGTTGGATTGTGAATGGCGGGCTTAAGGCCTAAGAAAATAAACCACAGGCGGTTTTTTATAACCTACCGCAATGGAAAATGTATTTCTACTCCTATCGGTATAAACACCATGAGAAAAGTTCCTTTTATTATTGCCACTTATTTGCATTTAGCCAACCCGAAGCTTTTTACAGGTCATTGCTTTCAACGTTCAAGTGCTTCCCAATTGGCAAACAAAGGTGGCGATTTAATAACTATAAAACGGCATGGAGGTTGGAAGTCTTCAGCTGTGGCTGAGGGCTGTATTGATGCTTCAGTTAAAAAAATGGAAGTAGCTGAATTGCTATCTAATAAGCCATGTACTTCCACTTCAACGGCTCAAGTGGTAATTGACCAGTCTTCCACTGCTTCATTTTTACATGAAGAATCGCACACTTTTAGCAGCAACCCAATAACGAGTCAACAAAACATTGTTGAGGGGCAGAATTTACCTTCATTTAAGATTAATGCCCAGGACACTTCTGCTGTTACAATCAAAATGTATAATAACTGTACTTTTAATACAAAAGATGTATAAAGAATAATTTGTGAATTTATTAAATAATTTTTAATTTAATTAATTTATTTTGTGTATGTTTATTTTATATTTTAAAAGTTTGGCATTTTATCACATAACAACATAACCGCACTTTTAAATATAGTAAGTTTGACATTTAAGAACAGCTGTTAGCTGCTACCAACTTTAAAAAACAAAATTTTACTGTTTCCAGTACTCTAATAAATCTCATTAGGACACGCAAATGCGTGTCCTAATGGAGTTCATTAGGACACGCAAGTATAAAAACATTTTTTAAGTATCCTGCTACTTCATTATTTTCTATCCTTGTGCGAATGTAAGTGAAAGATTAAATCTTGCACGGTGCACATTACATTAGTAACTTAAACTGTGACTTTGTGGTGATATAAATTTTGAGGGAGGGGACAAAAGCCACATTTCGATGAGGGGAGGCAAAATCTGAAGCTACGCCACTGCCACAACGTGTAACAAAAAATTCACTACAACGAAACGGAAGTTACATAAAAAGTTTTACATCAAAATTGTTGATAAACTTAGAATATAAAACTATAGGAAGGATCACAACTACCTGGAACAATGCGTTTTAAAAGCGACGGAGATCACGTCATACTGGTCGCCATTAGCCACTATCTATGACTCCTCCCACGTTTAAAATTGCATAACATTGTTTATTGTTGCATTGTTTACATGCACGTTACTATTAGAAACTATTACTATACGTAGTGTACATAATTATGTTGTAGTTTTGTCAAGCTCCAAGTAAATTTGGATTAATAAAGAAAGAAAAATATATTAAAATGGTAAGTTGTGCTTCGTGTGGTTATTCTCAAACGCAGACGAATACAAAGAAAGGAACTACAGCTATTCCCACAATTGAAATTCAAAGATTGAAATATGTATGCATTGTAAAATATTAAAAGCACTAAAAGCGGCGTTTTTGAAGAATGTTATAATGCACTTCAATCTTAATGGTTTAGGAGCATGTTTCCGAAAATACTAAATTATAATAAAGAGTCATTGATAACAAAATTGATATATACCACCAGCTACTGTATTTTAGAGGAATTCGATATCTTTATGTCGTAGTAACTACAACTACATTAAAAGCAAGTAACTGTAAAATTAATCAATTAAATAAATATATTAAACTATCTTCGTTTTTCTTTTAAATAATCTAAAATAAAGTGCTATCAACGCATAACCGCTAATTATTAAATAAGGTAGTTATTGAGTTGTAAGGTAAATAATAAGCAAAACACTTTCTTAGCTATTTTTGTAATTTTTAAAAATAAAATAGTGTACTGAAAATGTGTTTTATTTCTTTAGTTAAAGTACATATTTAAAAAGGAACCCATATAGAATTTGCCGATGTTGAACAAACGGACCAATATTGGGTCAATATTGGCACCGTTATTACCAATCCTGGCAACCAATATTGGGACAGTGCAGAAATGATAACACCGGTAAGTACTTGGGCCATTTTACATAGCCGATATTGGCAGCCAATATTGGGCCAGTGTCGAAATGATAACACTGGCAAGTACTTGGACCATTTTACATAACCAAGATTGGCCCAATGTTGTTGATATGTTGGTATAACTCTGGTTTCATACTGGGAAACATTGGCTGTATATCGGTAGCATACCGGTGTATAATAATGATCATTATTATATCTTTTAATTATATTATATTGTACACTGAGAAACATAGTTCGAAAAATCTATTAGTTTAAAAATTGTAGATTAAGAGCGCTAATATGACGACGGGGACATAACTTTTACGAACCATTTTTCTCAGTGTATAATATAATATAATTAAAAAATATAATAACGATGATTATTATGCACCGGTGTGCAACCATATCCAACGATATCCATCCATACTGTGCCAGTATGAGACCCGTTATACCAACATATTAACATTATTGAGTTAATATTGGCTAATTACACACAGAAAAGAATACCTTGATTCAAAACTTTATTGTGTTTAATAAACAAAGTTCTTGTAACAATTAATAATATAATACATTATTAGTCATATAGATACAAATTAACAAATACATTATAATAGGTACTGTAGTGATAATTTATTCAGAATTGAGACTGTATGAATAAATATGTCATTAATTAAAATGTAAAAAGGATATATCAATTTGATTTAAAAACAGCCATTAATGTCATACCATCTAATTAAAGTATTATCAAATTATGTAAATATTCAATTAAAAATAATGTAATGTTTCGTTGTTCGTAAGAAAAGGTTCCTTTATGAATATTCTTGTACCACATTCTTGTCTAAAGGCTTGTAGGAATCTAAAACAAATAAAATTTACAAACAAGTAAAATAAATATTTACGATTTATAAAAATGAATGACAAAATGTAAAAGATAACAAAATAAGATTACGAATATTTTTAGTTATTGAACATTTTGTTGACAAAAAAATGTAATTAACTCCCAAGACAACATAATACACTCAGGAAATAATTACATAAGAATCATCTCCTACACGAAAAAAACAAAATAAAGATTAATAAATAAGATTTGTGATGTATAACGAAGGAGACATAATAAATTTCGTAACAAAAAATTTCCTTCCAGAAATCCAGATTTCTTTAAGAAATTTCACATCTTAATTTAAAGGATCGAGCACAAAGCAAATGGAAAACGGGGTACAGTCAGATTGAGGCCAGGGTAGGAAAGGAAAAGCTTAAAGGAATTGTTCTGTCTGATATAAAAAAACAAAAACATATTTTTTCCAAAGTAATGTAAATATATTTTGTACACTGTACCTATTACAAAAATAATATATTATCGAAATATTTGATAGTATAACCAAAATAAACGACTATTATAAGGTGACCAGACGTCCCGCTTTTGGCGGGACAGTCTCGCTTTTGTTTCACCTGTTCCGGTGCCCACAAAATCTAAATGTCCCGCTTTTCATGAATAATCATGATTTGACGAACATAGACAGCAAAACAGCTAAATTACGTTTATTGGTTGAAACAATAAACGTAAATGTAAACTTTTTAATTAATTTTCTTCTAACTTCTAAATTGAAGTAAAGTATATTTAATATTGGTATCCAACGGATTTATATTTCTTTTCAAAAACTAGATATCATTTATCTTTAATTTGACTGCGCCAATTAATAAATAAATATCGCACACTTTATTTGGGTTTAAATAGAAAACGATGAGTTAACATTAATTACAAGAAATAACCGTAGTTACATCTATATAATGCCAATCACACTTATTATCAAACAAAATTACAATCTGTAAAATAGGGGAAGCCCACTCAACTAACAAGAGCTGTTCTTGGCAATGACGAAGACATGAAGAAGATGTATTTTTTACGTATTAATTTTAATTCGCCAAAAATATACCGAGGCACGTAACTATTACATTCCGTTAAGCATCACTTTGGAACATTAATTATGGCATGCAAAAAGGATTAGGGGCACTAATTTTCATATGAATTTCTATTCCAGCGCTACTTGGGCAAAAGCATCTGGCTACCGATAAGCATAAACTATATGTAAATGTTGCTGCCTCTTCTTCTAAGTTACAGAATTTTTCCGTAAAAGTAATTTCGGAAAAGAAAAGCAGTTAGCGTTAACTGAAGGACTGTTTGAATTTTATACTATTAATAAAAATCGTAGTTTTCGGTCAATAGATTGCACATCTAAAAATCATTCAAAAATTTGTTCGAAAAGCTTGCTTAATAAATTATTTATGAGGGTGGGCATCCCTAATGTACCGCCTAATCGATTCTGAAGAAATTGGGCCACTTTAGACCACCTTATTAGCATTTACAATTAACACATAACCATTTTTTTGAATGAAGCCTGATAACAACACATGTTAAAAGAAACAAAGTAAGCAACTGTTACATCTTACTGATTTTGTCTGACAAATTTTACTGCATTCTAGTTTTGAAATGAGCATTTATAATTTGATTAATTTAAAAATATGTCTAAATGACCCATGTATGTAGTTACGTTACAAAAATGTATTCGTGATTAGGTTTTGTTGTTGAATTAGGTTAAGTTTTGATAGGTGAAAAATTATTTAAAAAGAATTCACCTACCGATAGGTGAATTCTTAAAGAAATACAGAACGCCTACCGGTAGGAACAATTTTTTTCAGAAATTTGTAACCTACCGGTATATAACCTGACAATATTGTTTGCAAAACAAACACGTCGCTAAGGTTGATACAAAAATAGGTAACTAGATAAAATAATAATAATAATCAGAATTAAATATCTAATACTTCCAGTAACGGAGAATTACTGAGCTCAAGTTGTTCATTCATTAAAGGTACCCTGAGTTTGTGTTTGTATATCTCAAAGTCTTCTAAAATGTCTAATTTGCGTTTGTTATTACAAAAATGTAGGAATTTAATATTATTTTGAGGAGTCATTGTATGATTTTGTTCTAAAAGGTGTTTGGCGTAATTAGATTTTTCAGGATGTTTATTTTTGTAATGACGTGCGTGTTCTTTATATCTAATGTAAAAATTTCGAAGTGTTTGCCCAATATATACCGAACTACAAAAAGAACAATTTAAACGGCAAATGCCCGATTTCATGATATCATGTGTTCTGTCTTTAGCATTAAATAAAAATGAAAAAGTGTTAGTGTTGGTTTTAAATGTTATTTTATAATTGTTGGTTTTTCTTAGTATATGTGCAATTTTTTTTCTGATATTTTACCAAAATATGGTATAGATATGTAATTTGTGTCTTCTGTTTGATTGTCAATGGGATATATTCTTTTGATAGCTAACCTATAATCTTTTTGTTTAATTAAAGTGTCAATCATGTTCGGATGGTAATGATTTGCATGTGTTAGTTGTTTAATGGTTGATATCTCTTTGCTAAAATCTGATTTTGTTAGTGGAATAGTTAAAGCTCTGTGTACTAATGATCTGTAGGCTGCTATTTTATGTGTATTATGGTGACAAGATTCATTTGGTATTGTTATGTCTGTTTGTGTTGGTTTTCTGTATATGGAAAAATCAAATAGATTGTCTGCGTAAATCTTGATATTTAAGTCTAGAAAGTTTATAGCCCTGTTTTGTTCTGTTTCTAGTGTAAATTTTATGTTAGGGTGGATACTGTTAATAAGAATTAAAAATTCATTGATAACCTCAAAAGAACTGTCAAAACAAGCTAAAATGTCATCAACATAACGAAACCAGAAGATAATGTGTTTAGAGAGGTTTAATTCAAATATTCGATCTTCGAACTTTTATTTATTTTTAATTATATTACCTTTGATAATGACAGCATAGCTGTCGAAACAATATTGTCAGGTTATATTTTAATAAAACTGTGAAACTTTTACTAATCTTTATTTATTTCAAAATTAAAACCACGTTTTACGTATTTGACATAATAGACGTTTGAGCTATCAGAATAAGAAAAACCTTTTAAAGTAAACGTGGATTTGATTAAATGCAATCAGATACAAATAATGAACAATTTCGTGCTTCTTTTGCCCCAATATGGCGGCGGTTTGCGGTACTCTGAACGAGCAGCGTGGCTTAGGTGACTAGATACAGTGACTCTAAAATATACACTATCCATACACACACTTCAGAGGTTGTGCAAATGAAGTTTGCACGCAACGCTATCTTTGTTAATACTATCTGCTCTAATTTCCATAGCCAAACGACTTTAGCGCGTTTAGAGTAAAAAGAGCCAAAAAATCAACGAAGCCGAACGCACCTTATATGTAACGCTACTTACAACAAATTTGCAGGGCACTCGCAAAATAATTAAAAATTAATTATCTTATTAAATACACAAATTAATTATTTAATATATTTCTTACGTCTTTCTCATATTAGTTTTTTAATAATAATTCTAATTCGTTCAATTATCTTAACAAATACTGTTGATCGCGTTTCTCTTTCGTAGAGGTTGTGCTCAGAACCGGATTTAACTTTTTTCTTTAAATAATAGTATACAATTAAAGTTTATATCCTTACCGATTAAAACTACCCACCGCTTACCCATTCTAATGAGCTCTAATTAATTTTAAGGATATACTATAGCTTTATTGGCGATAAAACCATGCCATGGACGCATTATTTAACAAACACCCATCCCCAAACTTATCCATCTCTCGCGACTTAACCCCTGCGACTTTAACTCCATCCCCGATTTAACCTTCTACCCATCTTACTTACCCAATCACTTACTCTTCCCTATCGGACTAACCATCAACCTCTTAATTGTCCTCCCCCCAGCTTTCACCTCTCTCACACCTTCGCGACTCACCCATTCATTCGTTCACTTCCCTTCCCCCAACTTCGCAACCTTCGTCTTACCCACCCATCCACTCTCCCCCACCCAATTTACCCCCACACTCCAAATTCACCTCCGATGATACGAAAATCCGAAAGTCACCTGATTGACTTAAGAATTTAAAAATCGAATGGGTGGCGGTAATTTGTACACACGAAAATTTAACTTCATCAGTCATCGTATAAAAGTTGAATTCAATTCAACTTTTTCCGATATTTCCTGTGATCGTGTGTTTTTAACCTCGTTTTTATTTGTTTATGTATGTGTCAAACTCGTCAGGATGGCATACAGTATCAAATATATCTGTATAATGAATGTTATTGTCTCATGTGCAAACAACAAATAACACAATAACAACAACAATTAAAAGAAAGAACAACAAATTAACTACAAATGAAATGAAATGTTACTATATTCTGTACCAACTGATATACAATCGTATACGAAAATCGTAAGTATGTGAAGGCTGTGTTTTCCCGTTTATGAAATAAATAATACGATTACGATTCGGACGTCGGCATTCGGATTTCGTACGCATGAGAAGCCAGCCTTACTCATTTATCCACTTCCCACCTACCTACCAACCAACCGGCTTCCCGACTTACCTTCGCAAAGAACGAAAAACCAGATTTTCCCGTAAAACCGTTGACCCAAGCGGAATACGTTATAATGCATAAGTGCGGAAAATTGCAAATTGTAAACTTTTTTGTTGACCTTTGCGTACAAAAAATTGAATAACTTCGGAATAAACTAACGGATCTAAATAATTCAAACGTATTTTAAAGTAAAAAAATCTTTCAATTTGTACACGTTAGCTTTTTGTTGAGTTTAGTTCTAAAAAAGTCCAAGGGAATACAACAAGCTTTTTTTTCACGGTCATCTCATGGATTTTCACGTCCATGTTAGATTATTTGAAATGGAAAGTTTATGTATTTTAATAAAATATTTTAGTATAAAAATCGATACACATAAGTGTTATGTGCGTCCGTAATTACTTTATTAATTTAATAAAAATAAGCAATTTTTAAAACATTTTATTACAATGTTAAAGTACGTGTCTTACAAATAAGAATTCCGCATCTTGTGACCACTCGTATTAATTATTATTATTCTTGTTTATTTATTTTAATCTTTAATTATTTCGTATTATTATTCTACTTAAAAAGCAAATTTATTGATTTCTTCATAATTTCGTAATGTAAAGAGTGAATTTTTTATAGTGCAGCTATGTATATTGTCAGAGTGCTATGACAAAACAAACTAAAACAGTTCAGTGGCATAGCGATGGGGGGAAACAGGGGGACACTTGGCCTGGGCGCAAGTAATAGAACAGCGCCAAATTTCAGAATTTTTCAGAAATCCGGCGCTTTCAAATTCCTATTTTTTAAATCTTGTACGTTTTCCAATTTTCCAGAAATTTAGCGCCCTCAAAAATTTGACAAAAATCTTTGACAAAATAGCAAAGCCAATGTAATAATTTATCAACTTAGAATATAAAACTATATGAAGGAGCCTAATTCCCTACCACATACGACCGGGATAGGGTCTCAATATGGCGGAGTAGGTGTTTCCGCTTTTGTAATTAGATATTTCCATTGGCGGTTCGTCAGAAAGGGGTCTTCCGAAATTCTTATTTTATGGTACAAATGTATTGGAAGTAATATGAATTTTAAATTAATCTCTTGTTTTATTAACAATTATTTTCTGTACTTAGTTTCTTAAAATGCAAGGAAAATTAATTGTGCCGAAAGAATTTGAATTTGGTTGCTAAATGGTATTACAAATACAAGAACTAAAACTGTCTATACCTCTGTTGAATTTATTCTAGGTAGTAGTAGTTTTACTGTAATATCTGCTTGCAAGTTGACTATGATAATTTCCCATATAGAATTTTCCAAACGGGCCAATATTGGCTCGCCATTGGCACCGTTATTGCCAATATTGGCAACCAATATTGGGACAGTGCAGACATGATAACACCGGTAAGTACTTGGGCCATTTTACATAGCCGATATTGGCAGCCAATATTGGGCCAGTGTCGAAATGATAACACTGGCAAGTACTTGGACCATTTTACATAACCAAGATTGGCCCAATGTTGTTGATATGTTGGTATAACTCTGGTTTTATACTGTATATCGGTTGCATACCGGTGTATAATAATGATCATTATTATATCTTTTAATTATATTATATTGTACACTGAGAAACATAGTTCGAAAAATCTATTAGTTTAAAAATTGTAGATCAAGAGCGCTAATATGACGACGGGGACATAACTTTTACGAAACATTTTTCTCAGTGTATAATATAATATAATTAAAAAATATAATAACGATGATTATTATGCACCGGTGTGCAACCATATCCAACGATATCCATCCATACTGTGCCAGTATGAGACCCGTTATACCAACATATTAACATTATTGAGTTAATATTGGCTAATTACACACAGAAAAGAATACCTTGATTCAAGATTTTATTGTGTTTAATAAACAAAGTTCTTGTAACAATTAATAATATAATACATTATTAGTCATATAGATACAAATTAACAAATACATTATAATAGGTACTGTAGTGATAATTTATTCAGAATTGGAATTGTATGAATAAATATAAGTCATTAATTAAAATGTTAAAACGATATATCAATTTGATTTAAAAACAGCCATTAATGTCATACCATCTAATTAAAGTATTATCAAATTATGTAAATATTCAATTAAAAATAAGGTAATGTTTCGTTGTTCGTAAGAAAAGGTTCCTTTATGAATATTCTTGTACCACATTCTTGTCTAAAGGCTTGTAGGAATCTAAAACAAATAAAATTTACAAACAAGTAAGATAAATATTTACGATTTATAAAAATGAATGACAAAATGTAAAAGATAACAAAATAAGATTACGAATATTGTTAGTTATTGAACATTTTGTTGACAAAAAAATGTAATTAACTCCCAAGACAACATAATACACTCAGGAAATAATTACATAAGAATCATCTCCTACACGAAAAAAACAAAATAAAGATTAATAAATAAGACTTGTGATGTATAACGAAGGAAACATAATAAATTTCGTAACAAAAAATTTCCTTCCAGAAATCCAGATTTCTTAAAGAAATTTCACATCTTAATTTAAAGGATCGAGCACAAAGCAAATGGAAAACGGGGTACAGTCAGATTGAGGTGAAAGCCAGGATAGGAAGAACGAAAAAATTTAATTCGCTTGCAAAAGAATAATTCTTATAAGAATTTAAACATACTATCATGATTCAAGCAACAAGAGTTTGGATTATCTATAAATATATACAGGGTGTCCCAAAATGCTGTTTACACGCATGATCTCCCTTATTTAAAAAGATAAAGAAATCAACCAAAAACTATTGTGAATGACTCAAAATGGACCTCCAAAAAACATCCTTAAACGCTGGTTGCATAGCAACGTTTAAGAGATTATGCCAACTTGATTAATTTTTCAAATTGCACCCTATGTTTATTTTTCACGGAAATGTATTCTTCACTTCATTCTGCATATGGTAGTATGCAGAATGAAGTGAAGAATACATTTCTGTGAAAAATAAACATAGGGTGCAATTTGAAAAATTAATCAAGTTGGCATGATCTCTTAAACGTTGCTATGCAACCAGCGTTTAAGGATGTTTTTTGGAGGTCCATTTTGAGTCATTCACAATAGTTTTTGGTTGATTTCTTTATCTTTTTAAATAAGGGAGATCATGCGTGTAAACAGCATTTTGGGACACCCTGTATATATTTATAGATAATCCAAACTCTTGTTGCTTGAATCATGATAGTATGTTTAAATTCTTATAAGAATTATTCTTTTGCAAGCGAATTAAATTTTTTCGTTCTTCCTATCCTGGCTTTCACCTCAATCTGACTGTACCCCGTTTTCCATTTGCTTTGTGCTCGATCCTTTAAATTAAGATGTGAAATTTCTTTAAGAAATCTGGATTTCTGGAAGGAAATTTTTTGTTACGAAATTTATTATGTTTCCTTCGTTATACATCACAAGTCTTATTTATTAATCTTTATTTTGTTTTTTTCGTGTAGGAGATGATTCTTATGTAATTATTTCCTGAGTGTATTATGTTGTCTTGGGAGTTAATTACATTTTTTTGTCAACAAAATGTTCAATAACTAACAATATTCGTAATCTTATTTTGTTATCTTTTACATTTTGTCATTCATTTTTATAAATCGTAAATATTTATCTTACTTGTTTGTAAATTTTATTTGTTTTAGATTCCTACAAGCCTTTAGACAAGAATGTGGTACAAGAATATTCATAAAGGAACCTTTTCTTACGAACAACGAAACATTACATTATTTTTAATTGAATATTTACATAATTTGATAATACTTTAATTAGATGGTATGACATTAATGGCTGTTTTTAAATCAAATTGATATATCGTTTTAACATTTTAATTAATGACTTATATTTATTCATACAATTCCAATTCTGAATAAATTATCACTACAGTACCTATTATAATGTATTTGTTAATTTGTATCTATATGACTAATAATGTATTATATTATTAATTGTTACAAGAACTTTGTTTATTAAACACAATAAAATCTTGAATCAAGGTATTCTTTTCTGTGTGTAATTAGCCAATATTAACTCAATAATGTTAATATGTTGGTATAACGGGTCTCATACTGGCACAGTATGGATGGATATCGTTGGATATGGTTGCACACCGGTGCATAATAATCATCGTTATTATATTTTTTAATTATATTATATTATACACTGAGAAAAATGTTTCGTAAAAGTTATGTCCCCGTCGTCATATTAGCGCTCTTGATCTACAATTTTTAAACTAATAGATTTTTCGAACTATGTTTCTCAGTGTACAATATAATATAATTAAAAGATATAATAATGATCATTATTATACACCGGTATGCAACCGATATACAGTATAAAACCAGAGTTATACCAACATATCAACAACATTGGGCCAATCTTGGTTATGTAAAATGGTCCAAGTACTTGCCAGTGTTATCATTTCGACACTGGCCCAATATTGGCTGCCAATATCGGCTATGTAAAATGGCCCAAGTACTTACCGGTGTTATCATGTCTGCACTGTCCCAATATTGGTTGCCAATATTGGCAATAACGGTGCCAATGGCGAGCCAATATTGGCCCGTTTGGAAAATTCTATATGGGAAATTATCATAGTCAACTTGCAAGCAGATATTACAGTAAAACTACTACTACCTAGAATAAATTCAACAGAGGTATAGACAGTTTTAGTTCTTGTATTTGTAATACCATTTAGCAACCAAATTCAAATTCTTTCGGCACAATTAATTTTCCTTGCATTTTAAGAAACTAAGTACAGAAAATAATTGTTAATAAAACAAGAGATTAATTTAAAATTCATATTACTTCCAATACATTTGTACCATAAAATAAGAATTTCGGAAGACCCCTTTCTGACGAACCGCCAATGGAAATATCTAATTACAAAAGCGGAAACACCTACTCCGCCATATTGAGACCCTATCCCGGTCGTATGTGGTAGGGAATTAGGCTCCTTCCTATAGTTTTATATTCTAAGTTGATAAATTATTACATTGGCTTTGCTATTTTGTCAAAGATTTTTGTCAAATTTTTGAGGGCGCTAAATTTCTGGAAAATTGGAAAACGTACAAGATTTAAAAAATAGGAATTTGAAAGCGCCGGATTTCTGAAAAATTCTGAAATTTGGCGCTGTTCTATTACTTGCGCCCAGGCCAAGTGTCCCCCTGTTTCCCCCCATCGCTATGCCACTGAACTGTTTTAGTTTGTTTTGTCATAGCACTCTGACAATATACATAGCTGCACTATAAAAAATTCACTCTTTACATTACGAAATTATGAAGAAATCAATAAATTTGCTTTTTAAGTAGAATAATAATACGAAATAATTAAAGATTAAAATAAATAAACAAGAATAATAATAATTAATACGAGTGGTCACAAGATGCGGAATTCTTATTTGTAAGACACGTACTTTAACATTGTAATAAAATGTTTTAAAAATTGCTTATTTTTATTAAATTAATAAAGTAATTACGGACGCACATAACACTTATGTGTATCGATTTTTATACTAAAATATTTTATTAAAATACATAAACTTTCCATTTCAAATAATCTAACATGGACGTGAAAATCCATGAGATGACCGTGAAAAAAAAGCTTGTTGTATTCCCTTGGACTTTTTTAGAACTAAACTCAACAAAAAGCTAACGTGTACAAATTGAAAGATTTTTTTACTTTAAAATACGTTTGAATTATTTAGATCCGTTAGTTTATTCCGAAGTTATTCAATTTTTTGTACGCAAAGGTCAACAAAAAAGTTTACAATTTGCAATTTTCCGCACTTATGCATTATAACGTATTCCGCTTGGGTCAACGGTTTTACGGGAAAATCTGGTTTTTCGTTCTTTGCGAAGGTAAGTCGGGAAGCCGGTTGGTTGGTAGGTAGGTGGGAAGTGGATAAATGAGTAAGGCTGGCTTCTCATGCGTACGAAATCCGAATGCCGACGTCCGAATCGTAATCGTATTATTTATTTCATAAACGGGAAAACACAGCCTTCACATACTTACGATTTTCGTATACGATTGTATATCAGTTGGTACAGAATATAGTAACATTTCATTTCATTTGTAGTTAATTTGTTGTTCTTTCTTTTAATTGTTGTTGTTATTGTGTTATTTGTTGTTTGCACATGAGACAATAACATTCATTATACAGATATATTTGATACTGTATGCCATCCTGACGAGTTTGACACATACATAAACAAATAAAAACGAGGTTAAAAACACACGATCACAGGAAATATCGGAAAAAGTTGAATTGAATTCAACTTTTATACGATGACTGATGAAGTTAAATTTTCGTGTGTACAAATTACCGCCACCCATTCGATTTTTAAATTCTTAAGTCAATCAGGTGACTTTCGGATTTTCGTATCATCGGAGGTGAATTTGGAGTGTGGGGGGTAAATTGGGTGGGGGAGAGTGGATGGGTGGGTAAGACGAAGGTTGCGAAGTTGGGGGAAGGGAAGTGAACGAATGAATGGGTGAGTCGCGAAGGTGTGAGAGAGGTGAAGCTGGGGGGAGGACAATTAAGAGGTTGATGGTTAGTCCGATAGGGAAGAGTAAGTGATTGGGTAAGTAAGATGGGTAGAAGGTTAAATCGGGGATGGAGTTAAAGTCGCAGGGGTTAAGTCGCGAGAGATGGATAAGTTTGGGGATGGGTGTTTGTTAAATAATGCGTCCATGGCATGGTTTTATCGCCAATAAAGCTATAGTATATCCTTAAAATTAATTAGAGCTCATTAGAATGGGTAAGCGGTGGGTAGTTTTAATCGGTAAGGATATAAACTTTAATTGTATACTATTATTTAAAGAAAAAAGTTAAATCCGGTTCTGAGCACAACCTCTACGAAAGAGAAACGCGATCAACAGTATTTGTTAAGATAATTGAACGAATTAGAATTATTATTAAAAAACTAATATGAGAAAGACGTAAGAAATATATTAAATAATTAATTTGTGTATTTAATAAGATAATTAATTTTTAATTATTTTGCGAGTGCCCTGCAAATTTGTTGTAAGTAGCGTTACATATAAGGTGCGTTCGGCTTCGTTGATTTTTTGGCTCTTTTTACTCTAAACGCGCTAAAGTCGTTTGGCTATGGAAATTAGAGCAGATAGTATTAACAAAGATAGCGTTGCGTGCAAACTTCATTTGCACAACCTCTGAAGTGTGTGTATGGATAGTGTATATTTTAGAGTCACTGTATCTAGTCACCTAAGCCACGCTGCTCGTTCAGAGTACCGCAAACCGCCGCCATATTGGGGCAAAAGAAGCACGAAATTGTTCATTATTTGTATCTGATTGCATTTAATCAAATCCACGTTTACTTTAAAAGGTTTTTCTTATTCTGATAGCTCAAACGTCTATTATGTCAAATACGTAAAACGTGGTTTTAATTTTGAAATAAATAAAGATTAGTAAAAGTTTCACAGTTTTATTAAAATATAACCTGACAATATTGTTTCGACAGCTATGCTGTCATTATCAAAGGT